>LKNJ01003768.1:0-39995 GCA_002120245.1 Maccullochella peelii | reverse complement strand
CATAGTGCATCCTGGTGCCATGTCTTCCCCAGGTAAGCAACGCACACGCACCCAGCAATCCACATGATGTAAAAGAAAATGTGATTCATCAAATCAGGCCACCTTCTTCCATTGCTCCGTGGTCCAGTTCTGATGCTCAAGTGCCCATTGTAGGCGCTTTCGGCAGTGGACAGGGGTCAGCATGGGCACCCTGAGCAGTCTGCGGCTACGCAGCCCCATACGCAACAAACTGCGATGCACTGTGTGTTCTGAGACCTTTCTATCAGAACCAGCATTAACTTTTTCAGCAATTTGAGCTACAGTAGCTCTTCTGTTGGATCGGACCACGAGGGAGAGAGAGGGAGGGAGAGAGAGAGAGGACGATCGACATTGACACGACAGAGAGGACCGATCTCACACATAAATACTGCAGTGATGCACATGGATAACAACAGTTGAGCACAGATGATAGATCTAAAGAGAGTTTTTGAAAAGATGGCTGGATAGATTGTATCAATCATGTTCACACAGCCTTTGAGCAATCCTCCGTTCTCCTTTCCTGCAAAGGCTGGAAAAGTCTGGGAAAATAAAAGGCAGAGCCTTAAAACTGTTTATGCTACCTTCTTATTTGAGAAAGACATGATGGCAATCTTAATTACCCTCATCAGGCTGCCGGTGTTTATAGAGACGGAGCTAAAGCCAGACTTAGCCTGTGCATCAATTTTTCTTTAAAGGACGTATACAGCTACTGTAATTACTTCTCCTTTTGTCAGTAAGATGAATTGGCAAACGGTGTACATTTGCAGCCGTTCAGTTTACATTTGAATATCTGCACTGGTGTTTTCATCTAACCCGTGGTCAGACTAATTGTCTGAAGCCGGAGACATCAGGTCAGCCAGGTCGAGAGTTAAAACGCGCAATGAGCTCTGCCTTCGTGGCTCTGCGCCTGCTGTCTGCATTTCAATAGCTTTTGATGACTCGTCTCATCAAACGCGCGCACACACGCGCATACCGTGGAGGTTTAATTAAGTGAGTGAGATTTTTGTCATACTTAGTAGCAGTGTTACGCTGGATTTGCATCTGTTGTCCTATGCTCCTGATTTACCCCAATGCACCGGTGAAATATTTATCTAATTTAGAAGGTTATCACCAGCCTCATGTGCTGATGTGTATGCTGATAGAGTCGATGCTTAAGTCTTCACAGTAAATGCTGCAGGTGGTTTTTTTTTTTGTCCTTTTTCCAAATGCTGATAAGCTGGCAGATGTTAAAGAGAGGGCTGTGTGGCTGCTGGCTAGCACATATCTTCAATGTGACGTGTGTGTGTGTGTGTGTGTGTGTGTGTGGATGTTACTGCATATTAAATGGTTTTCCTTGACCATTAAAAGGACCTGGGAATAAGATGGCAGTGTGTGGGTATTTTTTTGTTCTTTTGTGCAAATTATTGTTACCCAGCACCTGCAAATAATTTATGGATGTGCGTGTGCCTCCTCATAGATTACCTCCTCCTTCATTACCACCACTGAGGCGCCCTTGAGCAAATCCCTAACTGCTGTCACAGAGCTTCTGCATCGCAGACAAACCAGACTGTGGTTGTACTGGTTCCAGATGTGAATGTGACGAACTGTGTGAGTGTTAAACTTCCATGGATAGACTTTGGTATTTTCCAAAACATTTTCCAATCATCCATCACCAACATTTCAACCATTTCATAACTCTCACATATTCCTTGCCTTTTCATAGTGTGTGTGTGTTTCACAGTTTATTACATAGTAATGAAATCCAATGAATGTTGTAGCAGTTTATTAGATAATGACTATGAATGTTGAATAGGTGAATGTACTTTTCTAGTGTGCTCTGGCTCAAATTAGCCTATCACTGTGGACTTTGAATGAGACACTTTTAGTGAATATTGTCTTTACCCTCATTTAGTTTCATTAACAGGTATTATAGTTCAGTCGACATGCAGTCTGTACTCGGTTGTCTTGTACTAAAAGTGCTGCTTGGATGAGACACTGTGACCCTGTTTATCTCCATATTTCTTGTAAGTACAGTGTGTTCTGCTCTATGCCATAACAGTGAGTCACTCATTAGTGATACAGAGCTTTTTCTGCTCTGTACTGAAGTAAAACACTAGGACACTGTGAAAAGACTCTGCATCACAACTGACTTTTGCAGATTACGTTCTGAGAAAAACACCGCATTCAAATCTTCATCAGAGTGGACAGATTGGTCTAGACTCAGACTTGTTTGAGGCTAAATCAGGAGGTGAGAGATTTGAATCCCTAGTCCTTGAACATTACAAACAATTACAAAATGTACAAATACCCACGCCTGAATGAGGAAATTTATCTTATTTTTAAAATCATTTATTAACATTTATTTTGACACGGATGAATTGTTTTTCATCTTGGCCAGATAAACCTGCAAAAATTTGCTGCTGGTCCCCTACCACCCTCTTTGCAATGTGCATGTACCCTGTCCCCTCCAACTTCCCATTACATCCAGTATATCCAGTACTGCTGTGCTGAAATAAATACTTACTTTATGTTAGATTGAGGTAAATTGATTAAATACTGTACAACGTTAATATGAATATGCATCATGTGAGCGCTATAAACAAAAAAAAAATCAAACTCTTTAAACTAGATTTTGACACAGGGTGCCTCTACTGGACCACAAAAGTAGTGTATAATATAGGAATTTTCTTAGTTAATATTGTACTTTTAATAGTGCAAATTCCCAAACAAATTTTGCAATTAATCAAATGTACCAAAACAAATCGACATAGTGAACACTGGGCTTTTAGTGTCCCTCAGTCGCCTGCTTTGCCTGGTAGTCCTGCCTTGTTTTTCATGTATAATACAGTACATATGGGCGACATTTGGACTGATAAACTGTGTTGATAAACTTGTTTTTTATGTTGTTTTTTTTTGTTGCTCTTGTTTTTTTTAATCAATTTTTTGGTTTGTGAGTTTGGGGGAATTACACCCTTTCTATCCACCTGTTGCCCCAATTCAAATCAAGTCGTTCATTTTATTTATTTAGCCCAAAATCACACAATTTCCCTCACCCTCTATCCTTTCAGAAAACCATGAACCCCAAATCCTGTAATGGGGGGGAAAAAGATTCCTCTTTCAGGACGGACAGAGATGCAATAAATATTGTATACAAGAAGTATAATTATCCAATAAATGCACACCTCCTATTAAGTGAATGTATTAAAAAGTTCAAACTCACATATTTTCCAGCTTTGAACCTTAATAAAGACCTAAAAAGGTTGAAACTGGACATTTTTAAAATGTGTATATCAGCAATGTAGCTTTTTTTTTTTTTTTTTTTTACAGAAACTTTTACATTGCTCCTGCTCCTATACACATGAGTGCCTGAAGTTTGTTTTTTGTACATGTCTGCACATCCTCAAACTTACTCTTTAGGCACACCACCATCTTTCTGGACTTAAAATAAATTGTTGTGGCCAAATCAAGATGATAATTCAACTTTGAATTGTGCAGTGTATTATCACCTTCTTTTAACTCCCTTTCGGTTGTTTTGTTGAATTAATCATTTTATTATACATTTTCCATGGGGAATTGTAAATGTGCTGCTCAGCTTTGTGATGATTCCTTCCTACATCTTTACTTACTGTTTGCATGTGTGTCATCTCTCCACCAGTGTGAATGTCATATGCTGAATTTTGTATGTTAAACACAGTAATCGGGTGCATACTGGCACGCTCCACAGTCCTGTTGCCGGCCTCGCAGCCCGGCCAGAAATAGCCTTTGAGCCTCCCAGAAAGAGGCCGCTTTAAAGTTTGTGCCCCCCTCCACCCGACTCACAGAAGGAGCCTCTTTCTGCAAATCTCCATCGGCTTTCACAGGTCGGGATAGATGTGCTCCATTGGGTGTCAAAATTGAAGAGATTGTGAGATAGGGGGCAAGAGGACAGTGGGTAGTGGGGAGAAATACAAATCAATAAAGCCTCTACAGTCAGCCCCGTGTTATTTTGGGACGGTGGATTGATGGCGTTGTGCCGTGGTCGTGCTGCCGCAGTGACGGCCCACTTAATGTTTGTGCTTGTGTATTTTGGTCTGAAGATTATGTCCCATGAATACACAAGGCTCAGAAACCATCCTCCGCTGCATTACACAGATATGTAAATGAAAAGCAAAGCTCCAGATCAAAGCGTTGCATACAGTTACAGCAGATGAGTAGCAAAGGATTCCTGTGCAGTTATTCAACATTTTACAGAATATTAAACAAGGAAAATTAGTGTGCCTTTGATTTTTTATTTTTTTTTTTCCCTCACTGACCATCATCTCTCCCTTTGGTCATTTCTGTCTCTCTCCCCTTGTCTCTTTCTCTTAATTTAAGGTAGATTTGATTGAAACGTGCAGCAGGCAGACAAGCTGTATTTGTAGTTATCAGTATGCATGACTGTATTTGAATATGAGCTGAAAAGGCTATTACAGCTCAATTTCATGCCCAGTGGGATATCTGACATGTTTCTCTCTCAGTAGAAATCAGACTGTCAGTCTTTCTGTCTCTCCCTGTCCCTTCACATTTTGCCTTAAATTTCTGTCTTTACCCCTCTATCCAGCCCTCCAATATTTCCTCTCCTCTCAGTTTCTCTGACTTTTTGTATGGCCCCGCTCTCCTGCCTTAAACTCGATCAGGCTGTTATACATCTTACAGTAGCTGTGATTGATATTTTCTGACAGGCTATAATCAGTCCAACTGATCCTTCGCTTTACATTAGAAAGCCCTGCAGAGAAGCTGTCAACTTGTGCTTAAAGATCACCAGCTTGGTATGTTTTGTTAGCGTGAAGGGGGCTCTCAGCTGGCTGAGCGACCAGAAAGCTACACTTGCTTCATCTGCAGTTATGGTATATTCTCACCTTTGCTTGACGCAATCTTTTGTTCTTTGTTCTGCTTAAAACAGGCAAAGATTAGTGTTAGATTAGTGGCAGGATTGGAGACATTGTGTTGCTGTAAATTAGATGCATCATCGTCACCTTTTTAGAAACCATGTCATTCTGAACGGCCTCAGGAGCCAGTTATACAAACCTCCTCACTCAGTGAAATCAGCAGCTCATTCCCTAGCCATCATCCCTAGCCATCAAAAGTTGGTACCATCTTGCTCTTTATTGCCTTATTCTTTTAAACAAACGAGCATCATCATTCAAAGTGAATCATCGCTGTATTAAAAGGTTTAATTGGTGTGTTTATTAGTGGACCTCAGCCTGTAGTGACCTGTATTGCTTCAGTATTTGAGTGATTGTGCTGTGCTGTAGCTTTGCCCTTGAATACAGCTGTGAGGATGTGTGTAATAAATTACTCTGTCATCTCTGCTCCACCTCGCATCCCTCATTGCCTGCTGGGGATTGGTGGAGCCAACAGTAACGGCCTCTCTGATTGGTGGACAATGAAAGAGGTTTGACAGCTGACTCTTTGTCTTAAAAGAGTTGGAGATTCAGAGGGAGGAGGCTGCGTGTGTGTGTGTGTGTGTGTGTGTGTGTGTGTGTGTGTGTGTGTGCGCGTGTGTGTGGTAGTGTGTAGTAGTTGGACAGGCTTAAGGGGAGTTAGGGGGAGGTACTTTAAGGTTAAGCTCAGTGTGCAGGGCAGAGGGAGTCTATTTAAAGGACACCACCTCCCTCTCATGAATGATTCAACAGTATGCCCCTCCCCCACCTCATCAAGATCAGCTGGAGAAAGTGGTGGCTCAGCCTATGGGATTACAGCACCGGATTGACTCTGGGTGTGTAAGTTTGTGTGCCGCTGAGAGGGAGAGCAAGCCCGGACAAGTAGCAGCAGCTCTGCCTCTGTGTTTGTATGTATGTGTGTGAAGAAAATGTAGGGCAGCCGCTTGTTCTCCCTCCGCCATCTCTCTCCCTATCTCTTCCTCTGTCTGCCTTTGTTTCCACACTGTGCTGCCGTAGCTGCAGTCGCCAAGGCGACGGCTGACATTGTTGCCGCGGCTCCACTTCCGTATTTGCAGAGGCTTGGCTCTCTCTCTCTGCCTCGGCTCACCTCGAGGATTTACAGAGGGGGCATGTAACCTCCCTGAGGAACCATTGTCTGCGTGAGGGTGTGAGTGGGTGTATGTGTGTGTGATTGTGTGTGTGAGACAGAGAGGTGAGGTGGCTTCAGGATCCAGACATGAATTCCTGCTGGAAAATGAAGATTCAGGTACAGATTCTTGTTCTTGATATGTGTTGCTGTTGTGGATGTTTGTCTCTGTGTTGTTTTTGTTTATGGTATTGATGTTGTCATCTCTTGTGAATTTATTTATTTTTTTAACACTGCAGCTTCCACTCTGGGTTGTATGCTCTGTTAAAGAAAACCATAGCTTTAAATCATATCTCCGAGCACAGTCGATCATGTATGGCATGTACAAAGAAAATATGAATATAATAAAAGGAAATGGGGCTCTTGGCAATTTCTATTCAGTGGTTGTTATGGTGAGGCCTTCTGTCTCCGTGGTGATGGCAGAGCGCTCCTGCTGCAGTAGCCAGGAGATGAAAGAGTTGCCAGGAATATGTGGTTTTGTCTATTTGTGTGTGTGTGTGAGTGAGTCTGAGAGAGAGGAGTGAATAAATGGAGAGCAAAATTAGCAGAGACGATCAGAAATGGTCCGCCTGATACCACCACTACAGGATGTACAGTGTCATGTCTGAGGTTCAATTCAGTTTTATTTATGTAGCGCCATATCATAACAAAGTTATCTTAGGGCACTTTTTCATATAGAGCTGGTCTAGACCGACTCCTTATAGGTTATCAATGTGTTTATGTGTGTGGGTACATTATGTTTGTTTTGCTTGTCTGTTTGCATCTACGTGTGCTTTCGTGTATTCAGCGATATGTCTCGGGGACTCTGAACCCTGTATGTAGTTTCACATTCAGTGCATGTGCCTGGGCGTGCACGCATGACGGTACTGTACGTGTTTGTTTGTGCGGTTCAGAGGAGCATCTGTCACCTCTTCAGTGTGAAAAGTTGACCCACTTTCTCGTGTGCCTCTGCCCTTTGTTCAGGATGAGTGGGGGTGCACAGAAATACTGTACAGAAATACTTGTGAACCTGAACGTCCCATGAGCAGTGTTATATTGACTTTACTGCTGCTGTGTACATAGGTGCATGTTTCCTTATTTAAAATAATCATTGTTTTGTGCAAGGCTAGTTGCGTGCTGTCCTAGCGCTTGGTGATAAATTGCGAAAGTACAGGATGTTATAAAATATCTGGTCAGATTCAGCACACATGAACTCACTAACCCCTCTGCCCTGCCATGTTGAGTTTTTTCTATTTTCTTTTTGCTCCTGTGCTCAGGCACTCAACTCTACTTATGGTGTGGAAGTGCAAAGAGAGGCAGCAGCTCCTGCAGTGTGCTGCTGTCTTCTCTGGGGAGTGTGATTGTTTGCCAATAGCTGCACACAGAAACTCCAGACAAACGCACAAGGCCTCAGTGGCAAAGTGATCTGATATAAATATGTTTTCCCCTCTCGGTCTACAGCTTAGCATATCACATCATCGACTGATGCACCAAATCACTGAGCTTTGTGTCAAATCTGCAGCTGGGCAGGGAGGGGGAGATTAATGCAGTCACATGTCATGGCAGAGCTTAAAACCTGTTGGAAAGGGGAGGAGGAGGGGATGGAGAGAGAAATGAAGAAGGCTGGACAGGAGTGGATAGCAAAGCAGATGGTATCATGCACACAGGAGATGGCAGTATATGGTGTGGTTTTGCTGCAGCACTGTGGTGGTTGCTCTCATAAGTTCGGTAACTTATGAGAGCAACCATCCCCACAGAGCACCTCCGTTTACAGCGTCGTCTTCATCTTGTTTTTCTCTGAAATGCTTTTAAAACCCCCGAGCATGGTTTTAACATTCAACAGTGCCGAGAACTGAGCGCTCATGCAGTTAGTATTCGGCACGCTGGATGCTGAATTTTCTTTTTAAAAAAGAGAGAAACTTGTTTCAAAGGTTCATACACTTCAGATAGGGTGTTGATATTCCCAGCGGGTGCCAGAGATGATGCTTCCCTAAGCAGCTGCTAAGTGCTGCTAGCTATAAAGAAGCTGTTTGGTGGGCTCAGGTCTCAAGCTGTTATCAGACTCTTGTTTTTAGAGTCTGCGATAGTCTGAGTCCCGTCTTTAATATGAGTCTTGGTCAATAATTTCACCCCTTCGTGTCTTTTCTTTGCTGAGGTAACCTCTTGGTTTCTGTAAGCATTTCTTTGTTTCTGCAAGCCTGTCATTGAAGGATTATACCACAAGGGGACTGGGGGTTCACACACTAATAACGCAGCTAATTAGGAGGCGCTGTGCTGAACTCATTATCTGTAGCATGACTTTTTCACACAAGTCATAAATAATGACTTTTGTCATGTGGAACAGTATAATCCGAAGTACAGCTAAGGAGGAAATGTGGCTTCACTGACTTGAGTCACAAAAATATATCTTTGGATCTCTTGCTCGCTTTAAAAAGCTGTTAATCGCACTCTCTTGTTTCTCGTTTCTTCAACGTCCGTCCCCTATGACCAACCTCTGGTACTTTCTTGGTAATGCTCTGAATATGATGGTTACTGTCTCTCCTCTACCATACCCTGTTTGGACATACTGATGTAATTATGTCTGAGATGAAGAAAGATGAGGAGGAGGAACCACAAGCTCACATTCTGCTTAGAAGAGCACAGACAGACATGCTCGTTAACACACAAAAGCTGTAGATTTGCCCGCAAACACAGAGGCTGAGGGTGTTTCCTGCCTGACTGTTGTCTCACGCTACAGGCTACCTCAGTTTTATGACACACACAGTAGTTCTGCAGAGTTAATGCCTGTAGTGTAAAAAGAAATATACCTCAAAAAACCTCAAATAAGACATAGTTCCACGTTTGACAACTGTTCATTTGCTTTGTTGGAAACTAGAATCTCAAGTAGGTGGTTTGTTTTTTGTTGCCTATCCTTTCTAAAGTGCATGGCCTCTCTGTATAGCATACTGTCATCTCCTTTTTCCTCCAGACACAGTTATCCTAGGTCTGGTTAGACGTCTGTGGTCAGCCGAGCTCTCCTCTGATTGTTGTTACTGTGCATAGTTAAGATTTCTCATCTGGTGATGCCTAGCTGCCCACTGGGAGTCAGCCTGCATTTCCTCCCTAAGTGTCCACTGGACTTTGATGTGGATAGGAAACCACATAAAGGCCAACTTCCTTTCCTGATGGGACTTTTTGTCAGGGACGTTTGATAGTGCTTTTGTTGAAAGGATGTGTGCCTGTGACTTTTGAGGAGTGACGAGCTAGTCAGTGCAATGTTTACTCAAATATCTCTGTATTCCTCAAATCTCATTTTGTGCATCTTGTGCATGCCAGCTGTATTTTCAGGCCAAGACTGTTTATAATGGCCCACTTGACATTGCTGTCATTTGATTTATGTGATTTGAGAGAGATTTCTCTATGCTGAGGAATCTGTTGTCTCTGTCTGAAGGAAATGAGTCTGCTGCAACTTGTGCATTAAAAAAAAAAAAACCTAGGATGGCCTCATTTTTAGATCTGCGTTTGGCAGAATGATCAGCCCTGAGTAGATCATGTTATGCTTATGCCATTTATTTCAGGGAAAGCTATTCAGATGTAAACACTGCCCTGTGCAGTCTGTTTCTGTACTCACACCTGCATATCCACCAGCTCTACTCGGTCACCTGTCACTTTAACGTCTGCTTATCTTGGTGTTAAACCGAAAACTAAGTGGTTATGCTTGACCACTTTAGTGTGCTGTTGTTTCCGTAAAAGTCATTTTCATAGCCATTTTTATCATGGTGCTCATTTAAGAGTGACAGTGTCATCTTGAATTAAACGTGCACAAGTGCATCCTAGGTTTGCATTTTAACCTGCACCAGACCACATAAAGTGCTGCAAGCGGTCTGAAAGTCTGGCATGCAATGTAAAGCCATTTCATGCCATGTGAAAGCTGACATGATGTTGACTCCACCTTCCTCTATTTCACAATTTCAGAAAGCACGCATCCCACACCAGTGGATAGGATTTTCCAAAAAGGTAGTTATTGATCTCCAACAAATGATCATTGAAATACAACTTTCCATGATCAAATGAAACATTAGGAACAAATGATATTCTACTGTATACAATACAGTTGATGTTGGTGTTTTAACTTGTCCTGGGTGATTAGACCTTGCTCAGGTTGAAGGTGAGCAGCAGCATTACATGAGGTCACCAGACTCCATGCGCCAATAAGAATGACAAAGGTGTAATTGATCCAACCCTGGCAGGTGCAACAAAGCTAACAGGAGAGCGAGGAAACGGTCTGCACACACATTCTTCTTGCTCCTAACATAAGTTTGTGTTGAGACAGCCCTCATGGCTGTTTTAAGCTGTCAAAGACGGACGTGAAGGTAAGCTGCTGGACATTGAACTGTGATGATTAGGAGAGGTCACTTAGACATGTAATGGATTTACAGCAAAGAACAAGAGAGGGAAAAGAGAGACGTGAAAAGTCATTCCTAATACACCCTGTATACACACACACACACACACACACACACACACACACACACACACACACACCTCTGTCCATTAATTTCACTGATTTAATTCCTTCCTTCCCCTCATTACCACTGCCTGATAGCTATCATTCATTTAGCTTCTCTGTCTCTTACTTTATGTCTCTTCCTTTGTTGGTCGCTCCCTCCTACTCTTGTTACGATGTAAGCTATTATGTAGCAGGAGATGATAAAGTGAATTCTTCAGCCCTTTTTCAACAGAGTAAATGTCACGTAAAACTCTCCGTGTTAGTGTTTGGGACACACAGAAAGGGGCTGCTTATTGTAGGTAAAAATCTCTGAAATGCGCTAATCCATCACCCTAAATATGTTTTAGAACTCTTATATATTGCATTTACCCTACAGAGGTGCCATTGTTGAACATAGTTTGTGTTGGCTGGAGGCCATTTCCCAAGGCTTTCTGTTAAAATGCCCAGAATCAATTTTTACTGTTTCAAACTGTCCTTGGCCTAGCTCTCTTCTGCCTCCTGGCATCCTCAAAGAAGATGCTTTCACATATCCCACCAATTATCAGCCCAAAAGCACTGTTTTCTTACTCTGTGTGATTACATTAACCTCTGGTAACAGGTTGTGTGTTATTACAGTAGATTGTGGAGCTGCAGTCTATGCTTGGCTCTGAGGCAGAGGAAGGTGTTAATTATGTCTCTGCAGTGACTTGAAGGAGGTTGATGCTCTTTATTTTCCAATCTTGAAAGCATGTTGTATTTTATGTTTATGTTTGTAATGCATTTACAAAAAATATCAGAGTATTCCAGGCAACGGAAGTGATGGTGGATTTTTTTTTTCCACTGGTGGAAGCAATAGCAGACTATAATGCACTGCAGCTAAAAGGCTTGTTATAACTAAGAAGCACTACTGTTGCTCATTCACAGCTGGAAAAACAAACTCTTGTGGCGTGTCACAATCACCATCTCCACTGGAGAGCCGATGCAGCGAGTCCAGGCAAGTCCTCTGACGGATGTTTAAAAATGCTTCGGGAGTAAAGATATGTCAAAGTAGATGAAGTCAGTTTAGGAAAATGGATACAACAAAAACATTTCAGCAGTAAGCACAGAAGCACCTTGAAAGTGTACATGCATGCACAATGTATTATGCATTAATAGAGCATAAAAGCATTCAAAGTGGGGTTTTCCTTCCGCACCATAGTTCTTTTAAAACTGTCTCCATCTCTCATGAAAACAAAAAGTTTTCTCTCGTTTGCGACCCTCACTTATCATGTGAGACTGAAACTGTTGTTGGTTTAGGTGAGAGCAGATGGTGTGTAAGCAGCCTTTGCTGAATGTCGGTCTCAGGTTTGAATTCTGAGAAGCTGCTGACCTCAAACACAAACCTATCTTTTTGCTCTACCACTGTCATGACGCTGGTGCAGAAACCAGGAGGACGAATCTAGTAATATTAAATTCTGTAATATAAAGTGGTTAATAAAATAAGAGACTTTTACCTTTTGGCTTTTAGGGTGCAACTCATGATTGTTATTGATTTATCTACAATCTTTTTTGATTAATTGTTTAGAGAATTTTTAATGAAATGCCCAGCACAGTCTCTAAGAGCCTAAGGTGACACTTTCAAATGTCTTTTATTGAATGACCAAAAGATAATACATTTACATTGATAATAAACCAAGAAAAGCAGCAGATCTTTACATTTAAGAAGCTGGAACCAGCAAATATTTGATATTTTACTTGATTAAACAACTGAAATGATTGAATTATAAAAATTGTTCCCACTTGATTTTCTGGTTTGATTAAAATTAACTGAATTGTTTCATCTCTAGCCTGTACATGCCCCCATTTAGTCTACAGTCCAATCTGTGACATCTTCATCAAAGTAGGCACAGATGGTGGATTCAACTCTAATATTGAAAAAAGTTGTGTAGGGGATGGAAACTTTATGAAGAATAGACACATTTCAAAGAGGCCGGGTTAAAGTCACAAAGGTTTTATCTTTTGAGATTCTTGCATAAAAGCGAGCTGAGCCCTCCTCCCTGTGGGCCGAGAACAGAGCCCTGAAAGACACAGCGATCCCTCTGAATATGACCTCCCCTCCTCCTCCTGCCATACTCTCCTAAACTTCATTTTCATACAAGCTCCAGTCTTCAGAGTCCAGTCTGAAAGTTGTGTTATCAAAGCCTGGGGCTGCGAACAGACCCACAGAGGAGGTGGAGAAAGACGGACACAGCGGACTGTGAAACCTGAAACCTTCTTTATCAGAATTATGCATGAGCCCAGAGAATAAGGCCCTTTATAGTCTGCAGTCATGGTGGCGGTGAAGGTGACTCCCAGACCTTGTACTGGAGGTAACACACTTTGGGAAAGAGGATTTTTAGAGAAACTGGGTTAGAAAGAGAGGACACATGGAAATGGTGTTGATCTATTTCCTTTCTTATCCTTTGTCATCTGTCTGCAGCCTCTCTGCTCTAATCACTGCTGTCTATAAAAGTCATTCTGGGTTTCCCGTAAACCCTTGGTACAGGCATATCTGCTTGTTACTCCATTTTTGGCCAAGAAGGAAAGATTAAGGGGCAAGGATCATCAATTTCTTCTATTCTTTTGCCCACGCCCTTTATCCCCGGCTGTCATCGCCTGTAAAAACTGAATTTTTATCCTCTTCGACAATCTGACAATTGATTTGCTGCACAAATTGCACCCATTGAGAGCTGTATTTATCATTTTGTGACATTGTATTGAAGGGGTAATGACATGGAGATGGAGAACTTTAATCCACTAGTACAGTAAGAGACTGAGTGCTTGTTTCTCTTTGCAGTTATATCTGCAGAACTACTGGTGAAAACATACAAACTTCTCAAGTCCAAGAAACCACATCCAAGTTGTCGTCTTATCAGCATGGCTGGGAGGGTCTATGTGACCACAGTCCTGTGTGTGTGTGTGTGTGTGTGTGTGTGTGTGTCTTTTGTTAAATATTCTCAGGCGTTTAGTGAGAGAAGCGAAAATAAGGTTGAAGATGGAGGAAAAAGGGGCGGAAACTGAGAGTGATGGAGAGACTTGGCACATACAGTAGTCCTCTATCACCATGGCAACTAGTCACGGCAAGGACTCAAGTGAAGCGCTAAAGTGATTAAGAAGTGGAAGCACGTTGTGTAGTCTCTTAGAGGTAGGATGGTAGGTAGATTAGTGGTAGATATTTATGTATTTATCTATCTCTATATCTCTATCTCTCTAGATCGATATCTATTTCTTTTTTTTTTATCTTAAAGCTAGTGCAGAAATCAGTGTAGTGTAGAAATCAACTTGTTTTAAGCAGCTAGTGGCTCTAGAGATAGCAATGTCTGTCGGTTGGTCTGAAATATCTCAATACCTATTCGATGGATTGCCATGAAAATTTTAAACAGATGTTCATGGTCCCCAGAGGATGAAGCCTACTGACTTTGGTGATCCTCTGACTTTTACTCTGGCAACACCATGAGGTTGATATATTAGTTTTTTTGTGCAATGTCTAATACTAAATATTATTACTATTGGATGGATTGTCACGAAATGTGGTTCAGACATTCATGCCCCCCTTTAGGATGAATTGTAATCACTTTGATCCTCTGACCTTGCATCTAGCGCCATCATCGGATCAAATTATACTTATAAAACAAATTTATATGTGTGTGTGTGTATATAGATAGATAGATAGATAGATATAGGGTCAGGTTGGATTCTTCCTGCATAGGAATGATTTCCAGAACTCTGGCTATAATAAAGCTTCCACGTGTGGTCTGCTGTGTGCACTGTACTTGATGGGAGCCCTAACCGTTTAATCTGGCCACACTTCTATGTGTACAGTGTGTAGACAGTTAAAACACTCTTCCTATAGAGCTGATTTCCCTTTGCAAAGATTTTTTTGCATCCAAAGCACCATAGCGCTGTGCGACACAGTGTGAACTCAGCATTATGTAACTATGATTGATTACTCATTAAGAAACCATGCAAGGCTTTAATACCAACACTGAATGCAGCACAACACCCCAGTGGCTGTTTATCTGAGTCTCTGATGCAAGCGGAGTACACTGAGAGGGAATCGAGAATCATTACAGCCTCAAAACAAAACTTAACTGTGCTGAGTGCTGACAGTATTGGCCTGTTTCGCTCCTTGGGTAATTATACAAATATTGTGACACCATTTGATTTGGAGTTTGGACGGATGTGTTATGTAATCAGCTTGTCCTCCTTTTTTTCTCGTGCCAGAAGAACTTGATTTACCAACTTAAGATGCCAAACAGCTCAGGCTCACAGGCCCCAGAGCTGCGGAGAGATTTAGTTTTGCTGTGCTCGTTCAAACCATGAATCCTCCCCATTCCTGCTATACAAGATTTCTTCATTCATATTGCCACATCTACACCATTAAAAAGCTTCGCGTTATTACTTATATCTGCTTACATTGTCATTTTTAGCCATGCTAGCAGCATGATGATTGGAATGTCGGTCGGTCCACCACTTTGGTCCTGACTGAAATATCTAACTATTAATTGTATTGCCATGAAGTTTGGTACAGACATTCATGGTACCCAGAGGATGAATGCTAGTGACTTTACTTAAGTGCCATCATGAGGTTGACATATTTGGATTTTAGTGAAATGTCTTGACAATTATTGGATGGATTGCCATGAAATTTTGTTCAGATATTCACATCTCTCCCAGGATGAATTGTAATAACTTTTCATAGCTCCATCATCCGATCAAATTAGCCTATTGTCCAACACTTTGGTTCATGACCAAATACCTGCAAAACAAATGACATTCCAGCCTCAACTGTACCTTGTGTTTAGTGCTGTTCAGCAAATGTTGGCATGCTGACATGCTAATCTAAGCTGGTGAGCATGTTAAACAGTGTAACTGATAAACATCAGCACGTTAGCATGCTTACGTTAGCATTTATCTCCAAGCATCCCTGTGCCTACTTGAAGTTCTACACATGTAGACCCTTAGTCTTGTTAACAGTTTAACATTTCCTGTAAACGTCTGTTCTGTTTCAAATGGTCAAATGTGAATTGTGTGTTTTATATCAAACAGCTGTCATTGTATAGCACTATTCATTATAAATAAAGTGTGATGCAGATAGTAATTACGAGGCTTATGCCAATCTCACTGTGCAGAATGCATGTGTAGATTGGATAGCATTTCTGTCCTGTTTCTGAATTATTATTGTTTTTGTTCACTCACTGGAGCTGTTTTTCTTTACCTCTCTTGCAGAATGAAAAGCCTCTGGGTCACTCAGCAAGCAGGTCCAGCAATATATCGAAGGTGAGCAAAGCACACACACACGGAAAAATTTGAATGAATGATGTATGTCCTTCCTCTGCCACAGAGAGAGAAAAGAGAGAATGTAAAGACAGGAGGCAGGTGTTGAGGTGAGCAGCTGTGGAGGGAGGCAGAGATTGACGGGACAGATAGACATGCAGTAGACTGAGAGCAGCTGACTGATAACCTGCCTCTCTCGCATCACCCCAATCAGAGCTGCCTCTCTGATCAACCTCCAACCATGAGAATAGATGTGTCTTTACACCTCAGCTCATTGTGGCTCTCTGTCAGACAAACTTCTTCTCTCTGCGACTCTTGTCTTTCTATATTTTCTCCCTTCTTTCCTCCCTCTCCTCTCCGTTGCTCCCTCAGGCTAAGCTACAGCCTGCATCAAATCTGACTCCAGGGTTTCAATCCTTGTTCTCCTGAGCCTCTTAGAGGATAAATCCTTTACTTGTGCTAATAGATGTCAGGGTCACCTCATCACCACGGGACCGCTCCGGCAATAATGTTTGATCCATGAGCCAGTCACTCTTTAAATGTGAGGAGACTGGGGGGGGGGCGACTAGAGAGGTGTAAACTGTATGGCTTAGTAAACAAACACAGACCACTTTATATAAACTGACTCACTGATCGTTTATGGAATTGATGATTTAGGATTTATATAATTTAATTCCTAAGAGATCAACCTGGTTTAAAAGAAAATTCTGTATTTTTACACCTTATTTTACCCCAGTTTAACCCATTTATCAACACCATTGATTTGATAGTGAAACCAAAAGTGAACAGACCCAAAATGTCCGTTACAGTCATCCATTGCATTGTAAAATTGCGTGTCACTGCAGTGAGTACAAAGTCTATCAAAGTTGAACCAGGAAGTACACTTGCAAAATCAAATGTTTTACAACAGTCGAATTGGGTAATAACTTAACTTAAAAGTGAGATAAGAATTATGAACTTTTGCTCATGTGGTAAATCTGTATCGGTCATCACCTCGATATAAATGACCTTTGGTAGGTGATTAAAATGACAGCTGAAATTCTGAAAGAAAAGACTCATTTAAGTAAGATATGCTTGTCAATTAGAAAAATCACACTTGGCAATTACTAGAAAAATAGCATTCACAGCAGAGCATTTGCTATCTTGTGTGTTGGTCTGGAGCCGCTGTGGCAGGATAGTTTGATTTTATTGTATGATGAGGCTTAAAATAGCTGAAACCAATCAATTTTAAACATGCCTCATTTGGCTCTGATATTGATCTCGCAGATCAGCTTAGGACATCCCGGTAATTCCAAATATTCAGTTTAGTTTGAACAGTATGTGATGGTGATGATTCCCTACTTTAGTCAAGTCTGAAACACACACGAGATGGCCAAGAAATCTAAGTGCCAGGTATTTCACCCACGAACGGAGGGGTGGATTTAATTAGTTAGCGGTTTCTGGTCACCATGCATTGTCATTGAATGTCCTACCTAGGCCGCCATTCTTCTGATAAATGTGTGTGTGTGTGTGTGTGTGTGTGTGTGTGTGTGTGTGTGTGTGTGTGTGTGTGTGTGTGTAATGGAGAGATAGACATAAAGTATGAACAAAGCTCTTAAGTTTGACAGCTTTAATTAATAATCAGCAGTCTGTCTGCCAGCTGGTGTTCCCTGCTCCTTTCTAAAGGGAAATACCACTGACTGGCAGGTTTTAAATCTGTATTAATTGTTCTCTGGGCGGACGAGTCTGCTGGGAGTCTCGTTGGTTAAAGAGAATGAGTCAGCTTGTTGATTGGGAAGGTTGCTGGTTTGAATCACTAGACCACTTTGGGATACCTGAGCAAGAAAATAAGTCCTCTCCAAACTCTTGACAGATATTGTCAAAGACTCTAACTAAAAACACAAGATTTAACAGTGCATCGATATAGAGGTGTAGTATATTTTCGGTAACACACCATCTTCCTGAAACCACTTTCCCTGGAAGCTGCTTGAATCAGAATATGATCGATGAGACTACAGAAGATTATTTTATGGATACTGCTCTCTGCAGTATTGGCAGGATGAGATTTTCATATTTCCAGCAGTGACTCAAATGTTCCTTTTTTGCTGAAAGAATATAAAATGTAGGTCAAGTTCATTTATGATGCAAAGCTCCAGAAAATGAAAGATAAAGGCACTTTATGGATCACAGTGAAATGTACAGCTGGTAAGAACTAATTTACACGTTCCTTGTCTGTACAAGCTGCTGACGACAGTTTAATGGAGGACCTTGACTGATACATGATTATTTTCATTCGTTTCCACACGAGCTCCAGCCCGACTCAAAATAGGGACACCAAAACAAACCCTGCGTTTGCTTCACATGGCACAGATTCAAGCTGAATCACATCGTGTCAGATCAAATCAAAAATGAATGTGCTCGTATCCAATTGTTGACCTACTTAAAAGATATATCTCTCTACATAAATAACCACCACAGCGTCAGCCTGAGAGGAATATTTCATAACATCTCAAGCTTGTCACGGCAATACAGTCTGGATAATTTGTGAAAGCTCAAAGAATTTTTTCATTCTGTCAAAGCACCTGCTCTAGTTTTATACTGATAACCAGGTGGGATACTTGTGGTCCTTTTTGCTTTCTAGCGTCTGACTTTTTTTGTGTTGACAGTCACTGAACTGTTGGTGTTTTCTTTAATCAAACAGCGTTCTCCTCTCTGAGGATGACTCAGAAAAACATCTACTCTCTAGGTATCCAGTTACCTGTCATGACACAAACACACACACACACGCACACACACGCACACGTACCAGAAGAGAGAAATTTATATAATGACAGGAAAACAAGCTGCAGCATTTAGCCAGGGGCTGAATTGTTTCATAAAAATGATATTGCCTCCATCAGTGAGCTTGTCACTGTGGAGGGATTAAGGTGTATGGTTTTAGATATAAATGTATATGTGTATCCAAAGCCAAAAACTCATTATCTCTTGTCTGCTCGGTGTTTGTTTGTTCATTGATTTATCTATTCAGAAGGTGTCTTTTATCGAGCTGTTTAGAAATTGTCTGGAGAATTGTGAAAGAAAGGTGGAGTTGAGGGAAAATAATCAGCATTTTTGTTAACTAAAAGGATGGTCAGTGTAGAATATATAAAAGCAGCTCTGAAAGCTTTAGTGGGCTCAGGATTGCCCGTTGATTTGCCAAGAGGTGATTTTCCACTCAGCGAGGTCAGGAGGCTTAGCTGTTGCCATTTCTCTCCATAGCACAGTGTCAGGGAGCTGTGGGATGCCTCCTACACTGTTTGGGAAGGAATTAAACTATTACAGTCCTCATAAAGACACAAAGCAGTGACCCACCGCTCAGTGGGCTGCCGTTGATGGTCAGCCAAACATCTGGTGGTTCTCTGAAATTCAAGCTGCTGCAGTTTTGCACCGTTTCAGGCTCCAGTGCTGCAGTGCACAACCCTGTCCTCTGTCCTCCAGAGCTCTACAGGACCGGTTATGCTGGTCTGTTCAGCTTTGCAGACCACTGGTGTTGAAACCAGGCACTGAGCCAAGCCACTGTTTTGAAGAAAGGGAATTTAATTGTTAATTTCTTGGAACATATCGTAGTTTGTTTTTTGTTTTGTTGACTTGCTGGCAGCACGGCTCATTTTTACAGGTTTCTGCTGAAGCTGGCTCCGGTCCTTGGAGAAACCAGACTTGAATGGTTTTATTACAAAATGCTTTTGGTGAAAAATGCCAATATTGCTTATTTGTCTGCAAAGTTGTAAAATGACCCCTACTGTATGGAGGATAGGCAAAAAAAATAATATCAACACTGGTGGAAATGTGCGATCTCTGAAGCAGCCTGACCACGTTTACAATCACTACTAGAAAGGTGGGTCATACTATGTTGTCGGCTGCGTAGAGATACACATACTATAATGATTGTTTTTATAATAGATTAATATGCAGATTATTCTTCAATTATTAGATTAATCGTTTTCTTTCTGAAAAATATCAGAAAATAGTGAAATATACCCATTACAGTTTCTCAGAGTTCCAGGTGATAACTTCAGATTGCTTATTTAGTGGGTTAGGGTTAACAAACAGAACTCTTAAAAGACCAAATTACCTGTGCATCAGTGCAGGTTATTATATAGGTATTATACTATTATTAAAAACTATTATTTTAACATATCGGTCTCAAAAGTCATGAGCCTGCTGTTCAGCAGTATTTATTGCCTAATTTATGTCAACAGCTGCATCTCCATTACAACCGAGTGAATTCTATCCACTGATAAAGACCATGTGATATGATTGAAAGCTTGAGAAAAAGCTAGTAACTGGACCTTGAATTTGGATTATGTCAAACCATAAAAAATGAAAGGTATTTCATTAATTTTTCATTATAAAATATGTTCAGATTTAGAGTTTGATGTGAAAGTGATGTTGATGAGGATAGGTGGACCTTGGGATTGTTTTGTATTGTTTTCAAGGTCAAGAATGAATTTTGATGCTTATCTTCTATGTTGCTTTTCTGTTGGCACTTTGTCAACATCTGATCCATTCGCATGGTCTGTTCAGCGATGCGTCCGGCTTGTATAAAGCTTCTCATTGGGAGACAGTGATTTATTGTTTCTGTTAGATATTAAAGTTTATTCTTTGAAAGGCCTCGGTGGCTAGAAAATGAGAGGTGTAGCTGTCTCCAGGTACAGAGGGAGATGGAAAAGAAGAATGGAGGCCGAAGTAATAGTCAATGTGAGAAAATCATTAAGAAGTAAAAAGAGGAAGAAAAGTATAACAAGTGGATAACAGGATCATTTCTGCATGGATGAATTATGTGTGTGTGTGGAGAACAGGAGTGTTTAAGGAGAGAGGTTAAATAAGTAGTTATGATAATGAGTTGGGAGACTGTTTCACCAAGCACAATATACTGTGAGAATATGATGAGGCTGAATTATATCTAACTAGCATATCGGAGCCAAATAACTGAATGTTACACACTTAAGTGTAAATACACATCTTTTCACAGTTTACAGTTTCAAAAGTAAAATGTAGCAAGGCCACCTGACACAATTTTGAAATATCAATGCCTGCAGTGTTTTGGTTATCCATTAAACACAGGCACTCGTTTACTCATCAAAAGTCCTCATCACAAGTGAGGGCAGTTATGAGAGAGGAGAGGCTTCATAGAAGTCTGAAGAGTCATACAGGCTGTTGGGAAGTTAATCATTGCTATCTCGACTATGTTATCGTCACTCGGTTGTTTTGACTCTACTGGCCAACTCACACGAGATGACAACGTCAATGATTAACAGAGGCAGTTCGGCACTGGAACATTATGTTTACACAGCTAGAATAAAATAAGGAATAAAGATACCATCTGGTGCCATCAGTGCAACCATGATCTTCCTGTTTTATCGGGTTTATATTCAGATTTCGGTCACATGATGCTTCAGCTAATCATCTGTCCTCACTTTCTTGATTTTAGTCATTGTTGAAGTGTAGACCTGAAGCAGCATGTTCTATCTATGTAGCTAAATATAGTGCTAGTTGCTAAATGTTTTATTGCCTTGATCTGATCTTTCTCTCACCCACTTCTCGGTGTTGTCTGTTCATTTTACATTTACAGAAGATAAAATATTAAAAAGAAATTTAAAGATTTGGTGAACCTGCAACCTTGGATGAACTCTTAAAGAATGACAATAGAAAAGAGAAGGGTGGCAAAGAGAAGGTGTGCTGTTCATGGACAGACAGAAAACCAGACCGAAGGGCGTAGCTGGACATTGAATTTTCTATTGATTGGTGAGCTATAAATTTCCCCTTAGTTAGAAATGAAATCAATAGGTAATTAGTTTCTTATTGAAATTACCAGGCCCCCCGTGTCTTTACTTAACAACCCAAACAACACCTGATCTTGTTCTTTACCATCCATCTCTTCCCAGTCTGGGTGGTGTCACTCTGGGAGAGCACTGGGACGTTGGATACATTGTTAAAGGAATAGTTCAACATTTTGGGAAATAAGGTTATTCGCTTTTTTGTTGAGAGTAAGATGAGAAGATCGATAGCACTTCCATGTCTGTACATTAAATATTAAGGTATAACCAGGCGGCGCTTAGCTTAGCATAAAGACTGGAAGCCAGGCTCTGTCCAAAGTAAAAAAAAATTTTATTTTTTTTTTAAAAACATACCCTTCCTGGAGTCTTGTCGTCGCTGTGAGCGGAGACTCCAGGAAGTCACTGTGTTTGACCAAGAAATAGTCTGGATTAACCCTTAAATGCATTCCTCCGTTCTTTAATGACCCAGGACTACATTACATTGCATTGTTTTTCTCTAAAAGTTTTATAGGGTCGTTAGAGACTTGAGGTATGTAAATGATACATTCCTTATTCACGGTATGCTGGATTCAAGTGATGGCGGGTAAAGTTGTGTTTTCCTGTTTGGCCTCATAATGGCACTGACGATGCCAGACAATCACATAGGTTTTTAACAATCTCCCAGGAAGTCCAAACGTATTTAAAAGAGCAAATGGTAAGATTGTTACCCAAACTGTCCGTTGTAAACATCATCACCGTTTGACGTCCTGGTTCAGCTTTGGCCTTTCGTACTTGTGTTATCGTAGTTGTGTGTGTGTGCGCAGTTTTTCTGTGCTATGCCGTGTTCTTATCATATCGTTCAAACCGTAATTACAAGCCGCCCAGAGGGGAAAAACGTTCAGGTCAGCCTCTGACTTATAATTCCAGGTTGGAGATATTGGGATTTTCTGACAAGATCTTCCACTTGGTAAAAACAACTGCAGAAGTGACAACAAAGCAGTGGCAAAAAGCCTGCAAAGCCATCATTGCTTGCACTTAATCTAAATAAAATCCAATATTAACACTAATTGAATCAATTCAGCTGATTTAAAAGGACCTACACATTTTGTATCTTGTTTCACTTGTTATCGAGCCACTCCAAATACATAGCACTGCAAAAGAAATGAATTTAGAGTATTTAATGATGTGACTAAAAGGCTAGCACCATCCTGAAATAATGCACAAACACCTCTAAACTGCCATAACAGGAGGATTTCTGGGAACACTGCATGAAGGCAGCCTTATTACCTACATTTACTGACTTTCAGTATTTTATTATAAAGTAGTATACCTAATCTGGCTAAACTGTTGGCTTGTTTACTACTTGTATGATCATCTGACCCGTCGTGTTTCTTGCCCCATCAGGCTTTGTTGTAGGGATGTTGCCGTGTTCCCAGATCTCAGCAGTACCTTTGATGAGTGAAATGTTGGCCAAAACTGTGTGAGTGAAGCCCATAAAGTTGTAATAAACCTTTAAATCCAAGACCATTTTAAGTAATCACCATCATGCCATTTGTGTAAGATAAATAATGGTGAAAGTTCCAATAGATAATGCTGAAGGTATTTTTATTATAACAGCCTTCTACCTGCAGGTGCATCTGTTTAAAAATTCTCTACGGAGGCTGAACGAGTCTACAGCCTCAGGTCCTCCAGCTGTGCCTTTCTCAGCGCCTCATTCTTCTTAACTCTCACTCTGTCTCGCAGTCTGTCTCCTCTGCGCTTCTCTCTGTGGCAGCCTGGTGTTTTGCCTGATCTCTGACGCACTGAGACAGATTTTGCCTGCCACTACTTTAATTAGATAGATTAACTGCCAGTATTGTGTTTTTCCTTTTTAACATCCTGTGCTTCAGTGCGTGACGTGCTTTTCACTCTTTCTGTGAAGATCAGATTCAGGCGCTGATAGCCTGAACTCACACCACGACCTGGCAACACGGGCAATATGATTTGATCCTGTTTTGTTGAATAATACAGTAGTTATTTCTTATAGTTATTATATTTTTGTGCATGTGTTTTGATCCTCAGGCGGGGAGCCCGACTTCAGTCAGCGCTCCATGCAGTTTCTCAAGGACGTCAGTGTCCCCCTCCAGCCAGGATATCTGCAGGTACAAACCACCAACCTCATGTCACTCTTACTGCCAGTGATGTCATTTATGTCCACAGTGATAAATTTAATCTATTTGTCAGCGCATTACTGGTGAAGAACCATATCAGTGGGTGATGTTGGTTTACCCTTTACCCTTGAGCAATACACTGTCACTGTGGGAACTTGGTTGTGAGTAACCTGCTGTAAAATGGATTTTATAGTAACATATGTCATCCAGTGTTTGGTAAATTGGCAAAGCCCCCGAAACCTTTTATCTCCTTTTTTTCAAATTCCTTTGTTTTCAAATGCATGATGTCTTTTCCATGTCTCTTTTTTTTTTTTTTTTCCTTTCCCGTTCCTTCTCCTGCTGTCCTTTACCACTGTCGTCAATCACGTTCCTCTTTCATAAACACACATGCACAAACACTTGCACAGCAGCAGTCAGGATCGAGACTGTCAGAAGCAGACTACAGTGGTTCTGTTGAATTCTAACAGTAAAACCTGTCAAGGTTCAGAAGGTATTTCAGTGACTACCCTCTGCACAGACGCCCCACCAGCCTCCAAACACGCCAAACAACGAGACTGGCTCTCCCTGCTCCGCCCCTCGTCTGTCAACATCCGCACCAATGGCTCGCTCAGGTTTTCTGCGTCTCTGAACGACATGGGCCAGCATGTGGACAGTCTTTGTCGTGGTCTGCACTTTATAGATCGCACCTGCTCTGAGGGAGAGCTGGAGCTGAAGCCCGAGCCTTCTCAGCCAGCTGGCTTGGATCAAAGGGCGCACACACTCAACGGCAAGCTGGCTGCACCCACACACCAGAACCCAAATCCAGCCTTCTCAACACGCACCCACCCCCACCTCGTCCCCTCCTTCACCAACAACTACAAATACATGTTGGGCATCCCTCCTGCCAATTGTCTCCCATCTGACCCTGCCATCATCGCCCCCCCTCCTCTTCTTCCCAACACCCACCGCCTCCCTCATCACTCTCCGAGCACCAACTTCCTCCGCCTCCTCCTCCCCTTCTCTCGATCTTCCACCTCGGCCAGCCTACAGTGCTCTGAGCTGAGCAGCTACGCCTCTCACCTCCACATCACCAAGTCCTCTAGCGCCCTGCTGGAAGGCAGTGAGTCAGGGTTTCCCCCCGAGGATCTACTGGGAGATGACGACGTGTTTGAGGAGGACCGGCCCAGTCCAGCTTCAAAGGGCACGGGCCAGCTGGAAACCCCAAAAACAGTCACTGCAGCTGGTGCTCTTCTAGCCCCCCTGTGCTATATGGATGAGGACAGTGACTTGGACTGCTGCCCATCCCCTTTGTCAGAGAAAACTGGTCCACTGTCACCCTATTCGCTATCTGAGGACTGCTGCAGGTGGGTGACTGTCTGGATGGTGTAATCCACACCCACCCTTCCTGTGACTTGGTAGAGCTCACACCACCCCTGTGCCGTTATGTGGCAGTGAACCCCAGAGCCCTGTGGAGTAGTGGAGAGCTTCTCATCCTGTAGTGTAACCACCCAGCAAATGTCTTGCACCACAGCAGCACCCTGCTCAGAGTGGAGCTGATAATCGGAAGAACCTGATGCATAGATGCTTTAGTCTACACACACTGCAACACTGTACGCCTCCTCCTCAGCTGTCCCGATTCAACCCCTCACGTGTGTCTAGATCAAAAATGTGACTTCATTTCATTTTGTACCATTTCATTCCACTTCACTGTTATCTGTGCCCTGCCAAGTTTTTCATTGTGCTGTCGAATTGTGGTTTTAAAATATTTTCTCAGATCGATGAGGCATTAAAATGTCTTACATGGGCTGCGGAAATTTGTGATTGATTTTGCCCATAAGCTTCAAGCTTTGCAGTAGGCAATGGCAATGTTGAGGAAAAGATAGAGGTGCAGAGGTTAGGGTAGAAAATGTAATGGTATTGACGAATGGAGTGCGTGTCCATCTGAGAATTAGTGGAACATAGGCAGACGGGGGACAATAAACGGCCTTCAGTCCTTTTCCCGTGGCAGCCTGTGCGCAATCTGATTGGCAGAGCCAGGCTATGTTAGGAAGGACAGATTTTGAGTAATATTTGATTACAGTCCAGGTCATGGCTGCGTGGCCCCTACAGATGAGGCTTGCTAGCGGTAGATCTTACTTTGTCGCCAAGAAAAGGAATTTTGAGCCCTACATAGATGCATACATTGATGCTGAGCCCTTCTGGGTTACAGCATCTGTCTGTCAGTACTCCGCCTGGCAACAGTTGACTGGGTTGATGAGAGTGAAGTCTTGAGTACAAAGGAAAGTCAATTATATATGTCTTGTTTTTTTTTTTTTTGTCCCCTCAGCTGTGGTTTGTACATGTACAGGGTTCCAGATTAGATGTCTTCACGTCAGCTGTGGGCTGATATAGAAACATGAGCTTAGAATTGGCAAGGTGAAGGCCAGAGATCAGGAGGCAGATTATTGGCTTCAAACAGCCTGCGTAGTCTGACCACACACACACACACACACACACACACACACACACACACATCGTGTCAGCTTCCTGTCAGGTGGCTTGAAGCATGAGTTTAGAGCAAAGGCTGTCCTCACTTGTGTGGGTGGTTGTTTTTGTATGTACTTTGTTTTTTTAACAAAGTAATGATTGTAAGTCTGTAGAGGTGACTTGGTCAATTTCCTTATCAGAAATCTCACCTTTTAGAGAAACTTAAAAGTACAAACACATGTTTACATTCAGTGTTTCTCACCAAAACACACAGTATGTATCCTTACAAATGTACTGAATGCATTTGCTTCCTCATAAAACATTTCCAAGATAATTTCTATAAAAACCTGCATTGCTTCCACCCTTATGTACATTGGCTAGTAGCTTGCCTTTTGGTGGTGCATTGCTATGTTGCTTGACACGTTACTACCACATCTGTTGACCAGCAGAAAGCCGTAAAACCGGGTTTATCATTTGATAGACATGGCCAACCTTTAAAATAAATGGCAATTATTAAAGTGAGGCTTACGTTTTTTTGACTGCCTTTTCACCTTCTCCAGTTCCTGCATCTTGCTTCACCTCTTGTATTCTTCTTGGTGTTTTATGGCTTGCAAGCTCAACACATTTGCATTACCGCCTTCTGTGGTCCTCGTGTATGGACGAGCACCAGATACAAACATAACGTGGAGAAAAACATACCTTTTTAAGCTTGTCTGACAATATAAACTAACTAGAGTCTATGTAATTCTTTAACCTTCCTCGGAAACATAAGTTTCTTCTCAGCAAATTTAATACGCTTTTATGGCCATACTCGCCGCACATGTACCTAGTAAGACTTGCAGGAAGGGGAAGGAGGAAAATGGGAGATGGCTTCCAGTGGTGCTGCTGCTAATTGAACTGTGTTTTTCTCTGATCAGTGTGTCTCTGGCAGAGTGTAGCGCTTAAACTGTTGAGATTGAACTGAACAGGCTGAGAACAGGAGAGAACAAAACGCCTCAGATGTCACCCCTATAAAAATCTGTTTAGCAGAAATGCAAAAACAACAGATTGGTGTTGAAAAATTAATTTGAAAATAAATACATAAACATTTCAGGACGAGGGCAGAGCAAGGAGTAGCTTGAGGGAGGAGAGCTTAAAGCGACACATTGACAGAGAGTGAAGAGTGCAAAGATCGGCTGATTGCCACAGGAGAAAAGTTTGAGGAAACAGACTTGAGAACAGGAAGAAAGTGAATGCCTCGCCAGGGCTGTAATGTTGCCAAGCTTATTTCCCTCTCAGCTTGTGCTGCTTGTGATTTCCCGATTCTGTTTTTCTTCTCACGTTTTAATGTTGACATACTCTGACGGTGCCTCTGCGATCTTAAAATTATTGTTAAACAGGGTGTCTTTTGGCTGCTCAAGCAATGCAAATAAAATTTTAACTTCCCTCCCATGATTTACAGTGCTTGGAATGTGCTACTGCTGACACAGATACTGTAAATTTACCTGTAAATTTGCAAGAGGGTTTGGGATTATACTGTCAAATGTATGGATGTTCAAGTTATTTTGAATGGCGAAGCTGAAACTTGTGGGCTCTATTTGTGAGAATTTTATCTTTAAAGTGCCTTTTGCTACAGTTTTATATACAATTTTAGCTCTTTCGAGCAAGTGAAGCCTCCATGAAAATTTAATTTCTCTGCTGAAGATCCCCCCAGTCTCTTCCACTCATGTTGTTTACTGATCACTTTATTTTCACTGTGGCTCCATGTGGAGGTGTAGGGATTTTTCTATGGTTATCCCCTCCCACGTTTAAAAAAAAAAAAAAAATAAAAAAAAAAAATCATTATTAGAATAATTTGTCAAATCAGTCCATTTCTGCAAGCACCAAGCCTCAACGTGAGCAGCAAGAGAGTCCAGATCCTCAGGCTGATTTTTTTTATTTTATTTATTTATTTAAATGTATTATTACATGTTTTTTGAAAGAGGAGTACAGTATGTGTGGGATGAGAATGTGTAGCTCAAGATCTTGTGATCCATGCAAACAAAGCAGCCCTACCATAACCAATAGCAGTACCAAAAAAACTCTTCCAGAGATGTTAATTGTGCCTCTTCTAGCCCTTAATCCCTCAGTCTTCATTCCACTCCCTCCACCTCCTCCTCTGTTTGAGAAACCCGTAGAAATGACCTATTTTTATCCTCCTTTGTTCACGTTGTCTTTTAATCTTGTAACGCTTTGGCCAGATCAGTGAAGTCTGGAAATAGATATTCACTTTCTAACGTGTGTGGGCGCGTGTGGGTGTGCATGTGTGTCTTCATGTGTTCTTATCCTCCCCTGAACCGGGGTAACGACAAACCCATTTCAACACCCTGCTCTCTTCTCCTTCTCCACAATTTTTTGAATGCCTTTCTTTGCTTGTTTCTTCCTCCCCAGAGAGAAGTACCACTGCTCTCTGCATCTCACTCTGGGGAAAAACAGTAGAAGCTTTCCCGGTTTATGCATCCGCTGGATTTGAAGTATGGGGTGTATCTTGTATCCATTTAACCATGAAGCCTCTGCAGGGGGCATCATGTGCGCTTTATTCTACACTCCAACAGATTTTCTTCCCTTTACAATTGCTTGTCTAGCCAGAGACATCAGCCTGACCTTTTAATCAAAGTTGTGTTATGGTGGAACTATGGTGTACTTGGTCTGGATTCTCACACAATCTATCTCGTCGTCAGACGCACAGATACACTCTCACTTATACTGAACAGACAGACACAGACAAATACACTCCTCCTTAGTGTGGATGACTAATAGCTCCTGTCCTTCAACCTGTCGGTCAGTGTCCGATATGTGATCTTGAGGAGTAGAGGGGGGACTGCTTCGGTGTGATATTAAAAATCTGATTGGTTCCTCTCCCTGAGAAAAGCCTGTCCAGCAGTCCTTAGAGGTAGCAGACACCTAATCGAATGTTCCACTTGTCTGTACCTGTGCCCAGAATACCTTACCAAGCATCCACAGGGGCTGAACACAATATCACAAACGCCTGTTAAGTACAATGCAATTGCATGCAGTAGCATTTCAAGAAATACCAGATTTGAGAAGCTTTAAAATTTCAACTAAGGTTATTTTTGGTGTTTGGAGGTGAATTGCAGTGATTCCCAACCAGGGGTACTTGTACCCCAGGGCCACTTCTGCAGTTGTCAGGGATTACGTGGAAAGATTGTGGAGAAGCTCAACTAATTACTACTACTAATTTAAAAAAAAAAAAAAAAGATAGATAGATATTTTAATCAAATTATAATCTATCCATCTATCCATCCATCCATCTCCACATACCGAGTCGGCTGTAACACCTGAACATCACGTGTTGCAAATGAGTCTGAAAACTATGTTAGCAAGCGAGCGTTAAATGGTTAATAGATAGCTAAAATTAATAAATAAACTAATAGTTCAAAGTAATGGATAAATGGTTTAAATACTTAGCTATTTGGTAGTAGTAGTTGTAGTACAAATGTAAACTTGACCAAAGCAACCTAAATGTTGACAGTAGAAAATATACTGTAACAATATCAATAACAGTGAACAACATCCAGTTTATAATCTATTCATAAGAACATGACGGGGTGGTGTTGATGAAGGGCTACATGAGTTCATCTGATTGGGCTGTGGGGGTATTTGTGGTGTTGGGGTTGATGTGTTGGACGCCGCAACGTTGTAGTTGATTATACTGTCTGCACTCGTTATATGTATCGACTTAACATGGTTATCATTAGAGGCGACTTGTATCACTTCCTCCAACACTGAGGCTAAGATTGCTATTGCTACGACTGCAGGGTATCTGAGATTAGATTTGCTGTGTTCAGTTTTGTGCTGCGACGTTGCGAGAATTATTTTCTGAAAATGAAGTCAAGTGAAATGAAGTGCTTTGAATCAAATTAGTTTGTCTTGATTGAGTTTATTCAAGTGGGACATGTATTGTCCTCTGCGTTCAGGGTCTTAATATGCTTTTATATTTGTGAAATTATATTCCCACCTGCCATGCTTTCCTATATATGTGGCAAGTGGGAAATAAATGAGCATTTTCTACAGACCATGTCTTATTATACGTACTACTAGTAGTTTCCTGGCATATATCTTCCAAAACTTAAGTTTGCTTGAGTTTGGGGAAATATCTGTCAGCTTTTCATGCCAACTTTTCTCTTTTTGATCTTTCCTCTCCCCTGTCTTCCTCCGATTATAGCTGTCTTGCCTCTAGCTTAGTGTTGACTGTATTCTTTGGCTCCCGTAGGATTTGTCACTGTGAAGGGGATGACGAGAGTCCTCTGATCACACCATGCCACTGCACGGGGAGCCTGCGCTTCGTCCACCAGTCCTGTCTACAGCAGTGGATCAAGAGCTCTGACACTCGCTGCTGTGAGCTCTGTAAATATGAGTTCATCATGGAGACCAAGCTCAAACCGCTGCGCAAGGTAAGACACAGTCTGTATGAAGTGGAATGTAAAGTCAATTAATGCTCACGTTCATTAGTTCAGTCTGTCGTTGCAGCTCTGTGTCCCAACTAAGCTCACATCACTCCTTCGTTATGAAGCTGAAAATGCCGAAAGCTGTCTCCAATCTGTCACACAGATAACACAAGCATGACACTGAGCTTTGAAGCCGTTTTCATAAGCGGAACTTTTTTGAGGGGGGGGTTGTGATTCATTTCAAATGGTTTAGAGGCAGTACACTTCCATTAAAGTCTCTTATCAATCGCTGTGGCCTGGAGATAGCAGGACACTCTAATTAAAATTTCTCCACCCTTCATTAGCGGCACAAAAGGCCTTAAACAAATGCTCCGCTGGTAATAGCTTCTGAATCCCGCTGGTGAACATTGAAGTTGTTCGTGTGTCAGCATGCAAAGAAATTCAAGATGAGCTGAGGATGTCGGTCTTGGTGTGAAGTGTTTATCAAAGGAGGCTTGGTTTCATCTGCAACAGCTGCTTCTCGTCAAAATGACCCTGCAATCGTGCCATTTCATCAATTCATGAATACACAAATAATGCATTTGGATGTTGGGAGAGCCTATACAGCTTATTTACAAAACTGATCTGATGGTGCTGGCATTGTATTTTGTTGTTTTCTTTGTATCACTGGGTTCATTTCCTGATGATGTATCGTGAAGCCAGTGACAGACAAGGTACCTGGCCTCTGGGTGCTGTATGCCACTTTTCTTCTCCATCTTACACGCCTTGCCAAGTGTTATGTAGCACTGGATATTAATCACAGTAGCTGAATCCTCTCCATCAAATATTTGAGCTGCTCCAGAAAACGGGCAAACAAGACGACACTTTAATTACTTTTAAGTGTGTTTGAAGGCATGCTTCTGATTTTGTGTGTGAATGTATTGTTGGTGCCTCATTTTGACCTCCTCAAATGTCCTTTCTTTGTCCTCTCGTGCTCTCTGCGGCAGTGGGAGAAGCTACAGATGACGGCGAGCGAGAGGAGGAAGATCATGTGTTCAGTCACCTTCCATGTCATCGCCATCACCTGCGTGGTGTGGTCGCTCTATGTTCTCATCGACAGAACAGCAGAGGAAATCAAACAAGGTCAGCACAGACTCGGACGCGCGCACGCACACACAAGCATTAACATAACATCGTCGTCTGTGTTAGATGTTGTGATGGATGTCCATTCATCCAGTCTTCCACCGTCTCCGAGTCATTCATGTACACTATTTAATGACAAATCTGCATAACTGTAGTGTTAATTCAGTGGTGTGAGTATTGAGTGTGAATAGTGTGAAATGTTCTCCAAGATTGGAATATATGTGGGCGTAATTCACTTGCATAAGCTCAGTGGGCATCAAAGTCAAGTCATGGCTGAGACCGAACAAATGTGTAGAAGAGTGTGCTGAGAGTCTTTAGAGATAATTTTCTGTCCAATTTTTTTTTTTGGGACTTTCAGTTCACTTGGATTTCAGACCTGTAGTCCATAAAGGAGAAAGTCGAGACATAAAAGAAGCAAAGAGATTTTAAAAATTGATATTTACATCTATCACCCTAAGACCACGTTTGAGATTGAGTCTTTCAGATTGAGGTTATTATTGCAACGTGAGGTGATTTTTGGTTCATTCTTACTTCTTCAAGGGGCTTAGATCATGTTTTGTGTGCGTGGTGTGAATTAAAATGACCAAGTTGAAGGTTAGTCTTGTTAAAGAATGCAGTCAACAAAAGGTCCTCGCTAGGATAAAAGTGTGTGTAAGTTTGTGTGATTGTTTTCATGACCGTGTGTGTGCATGTGTTATCACCGTGTATGCGCCCAACTAAAGCTCACTAATTAACACTTTATATCTTGTTTGTTTAATCCATAAACCCAAGTGTAAAAATGTTGTGGTTTTACCGGGGATAATATATGCTGGACTATTTCTTGGCAGGGCACAGTCACTTTCTGGAGTTTCATCACCGTGAGGTTGCCAGGCAACCAGCGGAGACATTTTTGTACAAATTAAACAAAGATATAACACGTAGATTAGTGAGCTTTAGAGGCACTGGTAGGTGGGTTTTGTTACCTTTGAACAGAGCTAGCTGATGCCCCTTGTTTCCAGTCTTTGTGCTAAGCTAGGCTAACCAGCTGCTGGCTGTAGCTTCATGTTTAGCTTACAGACATGAAAGTGGCATCGATCTCCTCATCTAACACTAGGGGAGATTTCCCAAAATGACAACTATTCCTTTAAGGACTTTGTGGGCACTTCTTACTGATTCCACAGCCTGTGTTTCCGGATGAAGATGGCTGTTTTGTCCCATGATAACCTTTTCAGATTTTGTCACCTTTTCTTTTAAATATTATGTGTATGTGCCAAACTGGAACCGGCTGCTGACCATAGACTGTAAAAACTGTACAGGCAATAATGCAGCAAGTGGTGAGCAAGGCATTATGGTCTTTTAAAACCTCAGAATAAGAGGAGAACGTGACTAGGAGTTTAAACGTCCCTTTAGCAGACCCTAAAGGCTGCTCCTTACATCCATCTTGACTAAAGTGGTCTGCAGCACTTGGTTATGGACAGATTGACGACGCCATCCTCAAAGCGCTGTGTTCTCGCTATCAGGGCTGAAAATGGAGAAGGCTGCTTTACTGATGAGCTGTTGTATCATCTGCTGGCACTGCATCTTCTGCCACTCATTCCTCTCTGGCATATTTGGTGCTTCAGAGTGTACAGATGGCAGAGCAGGCTGTGTCTGTTTAGCCCAACCTGATGATTCAGACTTGTTAGTCCCTGAGGGCTGTCAAGTTCAATCACCATGGTGATGCCAAATAGTTCCTCACCAGTCCCGTTTGTCCTCCGCCAAGTCAAACAGATCCACAGTTATTTTTTTCTCTCAATTTACTTGCAAAGATTACAGCAGATTTAGATCTAATACACCTTGAAATGTATTTCATTTCATTTCCTTTGGTTTGTGAAGCAGATTTAATGTTTATGATTGCATGATGAATTACATCCTAAAGTGTGCAACTGTATTATTTGACTTGACTTTTTCTGCGCTTTGCCTTTTCTATCCTTCTGTTTGTGTGTCTTTGGTAATACATGATACTTACACTTTCTTTACTCATGCAGCCGGAAGAATCCCAGGTAAACATTTCAACTTTGACCTTTTCACTTTAAAACTGTGTTTCTTTCCCCCCACCTGTTGGCCTTTCTGTCACCTGTATCCAGTTCTTTTCCAACTGCACTTTACACCCCTTTCCTTCCCTTTCCTTCTGCCTTGGTTTCAGGATAAAAATGATACTTCCTCACCCTTAAAGGCCGCTTATATTCACACCGCCTCACTGAATGTTCCAACCTAATGAACGCAGACAGTCGAGGAACATGCTGTGATTTATTTTCTGTTATACTTTGTGACTGAGGGTTTTGATTAAAACGAACCTCAGACATATTCTCACAACAAACGACATTAATGTCTTCTCATAAAGTTAGATATAGCACACAATATGTCCTGCATAAGCTTAGTTAATACCATACTGATTATACCTGGAATATAAAAACCAACATGAAAAGACTGATGGGTTGCAGGTCAGCTGTGTATTTTCAAATTAGTCTTTTTTTTTTTTTTTTTGTTTAGTTTTTGCTTTTGAAGATCCCTTTTCTGCCTCTTAGTTTTTGTTTTGGATGATGCTGCAGCTTGTTACAAATATTTACACTTCCCAATTTTCCTTCTTACTTGGAGAATTACGTGTCAGGGTTTTTCCAATTTGCAGAAATGCTGCAACTGCTTAAGGGGCCATTGGAATGTTTTCGCACTGTTTAGCAACTTTATTTCAAATCAGGATTTTTTAAAACCCTGCTGTATGTTTTTTAGTTTTGTTAGTGGTGTTGTTAACACTTTCCAAGCATATATAATTGTTTTGGGGGGGCATTTTATGGACAGCAACATTGGAGAGATGAGAGGAAATAAGGGGAGAGAGAGAGATGGGGAATGACATGCAACAAAGGTCCCCGGCCGGTTGCTGTTCATGGTCGGCGCCTGAACCTCTAGGCCACCAGGGCGCCCCCATGTGTTTCTATTCATGTTGCTACAGTATGAAAATCAACTTGCAGACTTTAAACCTGCTTGGGTTAGATAATTACACAATGAACACCATGTCTGATTTGATTGATGTTCGTTATTTTAATGGAGGTGTAAATGCAGACAGATTTGAAACGGAATGGGCGATAAGTGTGTATGTAATTTTATATCACATTATAGATATACTGTATGTGATATAGTGCATTTTCTGGAAAATCAATCAAGAAACCTGTCGGGAATTTCTGTTTTTTGTCTAATTTAGTGAATCAACTATCTGACAAATCAGGAAAGTTTATCACGTTGATGCAGAAATAATACTAAAATTGAATTTCTTTTTTATTTTTGCAGTGTGGTCTGTGTTTGACTTGTGCACGATTCTTTTTTGTCTGCCCTGTGTTCCTCAGGGATCCTGGAATGGCCTTTCTGGACCAAGCTGGTGGTGGTGGCCATCGGCTTCACGGGTGGACTGGTGTTCATGTACGTCCAGTGCAAAGTCTACATCCATCTATGGAAGAGACTCAAGGCTTACAACCGGGTCATATACGTCCAGAACCGGCCAGACACGTGTAAAAAGCTGGCGCTGGAGAAACCGCCTCTCTTGGAGCCGAGTCTGGATAACAAGGAGGCTCTGGCCCCCACCCAGTCGGACACAAACTCCTCCCAATACACAGAGACAGAGGACTACAGTATGGAGGTGCTCCATGTCTGACCACTCAGTCCATGCCATTGGTTGTCCCACTCTTACTACACACATAAACAGGCCCACTAGTGATGAGCAGCAGTCGTGGAAATGCTTTGACTGAGGAACGACTAGATACTCCCATTCTCCTGATCCCAGACTTGACCTACTGTCCGCCTCCGGTCATCTTATATTCCCAAAACTCCACAAAGACAGACAGACGGACCATGACTATCTTCTTCTATCCACATTCCTCAAATTAGACCTTATTCCTTGTCCACCTGCGCCCTCAATCCACACTCTCCTCTTTCCTTTTCCAGGATTTTACTGTTTCTACTGACTTCTGTAAATGTCTGAAGAGACACACACACACACACACACACACACACACACACACACACACACACACACACACACACACACTTGTATGTACACCTCTGGGAGAGCAGGACTGAGACAAATAGACTCACAAACAGCTCCGGAGGTCTACACGTCTCTGATGCGTGGTTTGTTTACTTGTGGGTTTGTTAGATTTGTTCGTTTTTACCTCCTGTGAGTCTCGGACTAACCTGCCGTGGATCAGTATGTAGCGCCGCGCATCGGATCTCTGGAGCATTCCAGTTACTGCCATCTCTGTTGCTGTGGTCTGTCAGCTCCGAGCTGGTCTGGATCCGACCAGGCCTTGATCTCGACATGCATCGAAGCACTTTTGTTTTTTTTAGTTCCCACAACAAATCCCCTCCCTTCCTTTTGCTCCTCCTTTTTTTTTTTTTCTTTTTTCTTTAATATGAATTAAGTCTTAGAATGTTGTACGGGGGGGGCGGCACACTCAAACAAACTTGGAAATGTTTGTTTCCTGTTTTGTTTGACATTGCATTTCCCCATACACACATACATATATTAACCCTCCCTTGGATGACAAAAAAAGGAATTGGGGTTAAAAAATGGAATCGTGCTGAAATAAACATTTGAGTGTTTTAGTCAAAACAGGAAAAAAAACGAGTTTTGAAAATGTGTGTCCGGCTCATAGCTCTAATGCAGATAATGGAAAATCCAGCTACATGATTTCTCTACCCCAACATGAATTTTCTGAAGGCTTTGAGAATGTAAACTTTTTAAAAAATGATTTTAAAAAAAGAAATAAAATATCAAGGAAGAAAAACATTTTTTACTGGTCACAGGAAATTGCAAGATAATTTCCATGTCTTGAGATCATAACGAGAGCCTTTGGGCATAAACGGCATCGCTCATGTTTTTCTATCATGCGAATGACACGGTATTTACAGTGTGATATTCCATGTGCAGTTTTTAATATGTTGATTTGTTTGCTTAGTCACGGGATATGCCTTGAGAAATCCATAACTGCCTATTTTCAGTCTGTCCTCCCATCGCTCCCATTGTGCAGGCGGCGCATTGATTGACCCCAAATCGATAGTTTTGATTAAAAACCAGGCAGACTGTAACTGTGTGTATTCAAATTTGACTGCTTAAAATAAGCTTTAGGCTAATTTTTGCTCTGCATGTCAGGACCTGCACATTTACAATCCATCTCTTCAGTTATGTTCACACACTTTAGCAGAGTATAAAGTGCAAGATGTTTGGAGGCAACGTATAGGATAATTTCCGAGCATTTCAGACAAGCAGAAGTCTTCAAGTTTCAGTGAAAGTGTCTTGTTTCTTCTTGCCAGACTCATCACATGGTGGAGGGTGTCTATTTTAGTATTTAATCTCAAGGCAGCCAGCATGTTGCCTCTCCTTTGATTGACTGTTTTTCTTACATCTGGCCTTATGTGGCTCAGTTGAGGCAAGTTTTCCCAACACCTCATTTTTTCTCATTTCCCAAAAGAAGCACAGTGAAGCACAACGTAAAAATACTGTAACTGCATTATTTCAGCATTCAAGAGGATAATTTATTTTGCAATAAAAGCAATGTAATACATGCATACATTTGCTACCTGTACAGTATGCATTGTCACTCATTGGTGAGCTGACTGGAGCGCCGCCTGCTGGTGTGAAGCTGAAGGTGCAGTCTGAGGAAAGCAGCAGTTGATTTCTCAGGGCGATGTGTTTTGGGCTTACAGTCATTGTAAGTGCTTTGTATATGTGGGAGCACAGCCAGGCTCATGTTGAGCCTCACAGCCATTCCAGCAACACACACATTTTTAAAATCTAGTCTTTGATACCAGTATACTGTCTGTGAACACCGATGGTCCAACAACACACGTGACAATTACTGCTCAGCAGCAGCAATAAATGAAATCTGCGCTTTGTTTTTTGCAACAATGCATACTGTACTTGTGTGTATGCCCCATGGTGACTTGAGATCTGGAGTTTAATATAATTTTACTATAATATGAGCCGAGGGAGTTGTTGTGTGTCAAGTTGGATTAAGACCTAGTAACGAGAAGCTTCTCTGAAACTTCAATACCCGCGAGGCTCAGTGCAATTAGACAGATAAAAAGTGCAATTACCCTTTTGTTGTTATTCTATTCTATAGTTATGTAATGGTGTTTAATGTCCAGGTTGTCCTCTGGATATAAAATGATTATTTCTTCATTTTGTGTTGTATTTATTTTGAAAAGAAAACAGTACAGTTCATTTAAAAATCCCCTTTCATTAGTAATTTTATGCAACTTACACGTTGTGACTTTTTTCCCCAGGCATAAATAACAGAAAATTACTTTCACTCTTTGTTTTGCGTTTAAGTTTGTCATTTAGATATTAGAGTTGTTAAACGCTGGGTTGCTCTACCTTAATGTGAATATCTTTTTCTTCTGGCTTTTTAAAGTGCTCTATGAAATTTGTTTTAAATATGCAGAACACAGACATTTAACCACAGCATCAACTTCAAACATCTCATGTTTTTCACATACAAACAACATGGAATATTTAGACGTATAGTTTCCCTGATATGGTAGATGGACTGTAGATTGTGCTTTCATTTTTTACTTTCTACTCATAGGAGCTGGCTCCTTTCATGAAGTTTGAGAAAGAAGTTTTGATGTAGTCCTGATGAAGATTGAGGCCACTTTAGGACGCTTTTACAAGCAGGCATGATCCTCTCTGAGAGCAGCTTTTTCTTTCTTACTTTGGTTCATGGTGATAGAGACACTGACTTCCTGATTGTATAATCCTATTGAGCAGGGCATCGACTGAGAGAGAGGTATTTTCTCATCCTCACTTTCCCAGTATTTTAGGTTCTAAATCTAAGTCTATATTTTTCTGTCCGTCTTTACCCTGTCGCTTACATTTTTATCATGTCTGGGGAAAAGTGTAACTTGCATAAAGCTACATTTGTTTACTACTGACTGGACTTGAACATATATGACTGTTCCCCTGTCTTATGATATCATTCCAAATTTGTCTGTGAATTTACTTTGGAATAGTAACTGTAAAGAATTTGGTAAAAGTACTTATGTTTTTAAAAGAAATATTGATGTGTTTTCAGTTTAATTACCCACTATTGAACAAAGTATGTAGAATTAAAAAGAACAACCAAATAAAAATTAAGTTACTTTTAATGCTTTGGGTCTTTTTCAATGTATGCTTAATAAATGCGCTCTGAATTGAAATGTCATGGTTACAGGATTTGTTAGTTACAGTGAGAACATTACAAACTATTTGAAAAGGTTAATGTTGCATCAGTATTATCAAATGTAAAACAGTTTAACTTTTTCCTTCTTCTGTTTTGCACTCCTGAAAAAGGTGCAAATAGAAACATTTTATTTGGCAGCAACTCCATGCAATAATATTTTAACCAATTTTCACCCAAATAAGTGACACAAAAAAAAAAACAATTCCTCAAACAGCAACACTGTTTGGGATTTTGTCGGGGGACATGTTGTAGTAAGGCAGCTTCTTTCCCTCGTTCCTCCTCTTGATGGAGCTGGTTATCTCTGCCAGCTGCTTCCTGAACTTCTCCATGGCCGCCTTCACTGGCTTCTCTATGAAGTGCTCATCAGGATACATGCCCAGGTACAGCTGCAGGGAGAGAGAGGAGACAGTTCATTCAGCCCGGAGGCACACTACAAGGAAAAAGGAACAGGTTGAAGCAGAAGGAAGTTTCCCAGGAAATAAGAAATGTATAGTTTGTATCAAACTTATGATTGTTTTGGCTGGTCCTTAAACAACCCTGTGTGAATGATTGCCTGTGTGTTTGGACACAGATCGCCCTCTCTATACCTCGTTCTCCTGGTACTGGCTGAGGGCCCAGACAGCCCCCAGGTGCCAGCTGGAACGTCCGCGATCAGGGAGGCTCTCGATGATCAAGTTCACATCTGCCAAGCCCTTCTGGTTGGGCGGGGGCCTTCGCATGGTAGATGGAGCGTTTGGGATCCAGGAGCACCAGTCATACTACACAACATAAACAAAAATACAGCATGTGCATGCAGTGGCTGTTCTGTACTTCCATTTTCTGCTACTTAATACTTCTACTCCACTACATTTTAGAGGCAAATATTGTACTTTTTACTCCACTACATTTATCTGACAGCTCTAGTTACTTAACAGATTAAGACAGATTTTACGTTTTAAAAAAACATTTGTTCCTTAAAGATTAAACCAGTGGAATCCACCCAGTTGAGACCCCTTACATTTCCCTTTAAACTTTTCGATGGTTTCATGGATGATGGTACAATTACCCAATATTTCACAAAA
>LKNJ01003767.1:0-40042 GCA_002120245.1 Maccullochella peelii | reverse complement strand
GAAATGTGCTATATAAATAAAGCTGCCTTGCCTTGCCTTGAAAGATGCAAAACATACTTTGATAAAACAGTGTGTGACAGAGTGTGTGCCCAAAACAAAAAAGTGCTGATCTCATGTTTAATATTCCCCTCTGTATTAATTGAAAGATTAATGGATTAAGAGTCTACATCTTTGCATCTTATGTAGCATTTGGACTGATGTGTTGAGGCGTGCAGGTTAAAATTAGACTACTACTACTACTGCATGACATTTTCAAACATTTAAGGAAACAATCACAGATTTGGTATTTGTAAGTCAACCAAGTTTGTAGGTAAAAGTTCTTAGTAACAACTAGCTAGTTTCTAACTTATGGGTTACGCCATTGAAACTGAAGGAATTTCAAGGTTGAGCTGCATCTTAAAAAAACTGTCTTTTATTTGTCTTCTTCTCTGGTGCTAGTCAGGGAAAAAGTTACAATGCAGCAAGGGAGGACTTGCACACACAGAGAACAAAAAAGAGATTCAGACTGGAGTCTGGATTTTAATTTGATGCATTACAGGGCTGTACAGACAGTGAAAAAGAATAAAAATGTGCAAAAGTGCATATGTTTCAGTCCATGTTGGACTTTCCTCAGTGCAAAATAAGACATGCATGATGAGTAGCCCAATATATGGGTTACACCTGCAGGTGCACCTGCTCAATGATCTAGAGCTTGATTAAACACACATGAACCCAACTGCCAGCAGGTCAAGTCATTACAAACACATCAGAAGAATGAAAAGAAAAAGAATGAAAGAAAAGAAAGCTGGCAATTGGCTTCATGTGTGTTTAATCAAGCCCTAGATCACTGACAAGGTGCACCTGCAGAGTAAGCCATATATAGGGTTCATCGTGGCATGCCTCATTGTTAACTGTGGAAAGTCCAACATGGACTGAAACATTTGCACTTTTGCACATTTTTTTTCTTTTTCACTGTCTGTACAGCACTGTAATATATCAAATAGAAACATTTCAAATCCAATTTAAACATTTTTTGTTGTCTCTGAGTCCTCCCTTGCTGCATTGTAAATTGGTTGCTAGGAAAAATCAGTAGCATTGTCCAGTCATAAGCAATCAACAGGAAGTCACTAGCTAACATAACCTTCAAAAATAACAGTGTTAGGGGGGTGATCTGATCAGACTGCACCCTGGCCCATAAAATACAATAAAATAAAACTCTCTATCTCAATGTTTCTAAATGTAGCACTTGAAGCAGTTCAGCATATTTGATGAAGTCAGTGTACTTAAATGATTTTTGCAACTTTTGGATTGTATCAACATGGTTGAAATGCACTTATTGTAAGTCGCTTTGGATAAAAGCATCAGCTAAATAAATGTAATGTGATGTATGAGTGAGACTTACAGTGAGTGTGAAATGTCTGATGATGCTAACTGATGTTATTTGGTCATTTAGGCTAACGTATTAGCATGTTTTGTAAGTGAAGGTATATTGTGTTGTTTTTTTGAAATGTGAATTTAAAAACGTCCCACTTTACATCATTGTTAAACAGCATTTTAGTTAAGTGTCATGTCAGAGGGGTCAACTGTATCCCATGACCTTTTTACTATATTAGCAAGCTAACGTAATTTTGTTAACTCCGTTAGCTAGGCAACAGTTAGCCCTGGCAGTTACTGGGTATAAATAGCAACAACTAATTTCTGCGTAATAACTACTTTCTCTGGTGCAACCCTTTTTTAATTTAGACATATGTAAATCTCCACTTAAATACTAAATACGTATAAATAGACTCCGTTTGAATTCAGGGACAGCCTGTGCAACTGGTCACTTCAAAGCAGGGCGGTTTCTTGCTATATGCGGACTATGCGGTTGTATAGGGCCCCCAAAGCCACCAGGGGGCCCCCAAGCTGCCATTTTAGCCTTTTTTTTTTTTTTTTTTTTAAGAAATTAAAATGACCGGTCTCTCTTAGCCAAGCGCCCTCATGTGTTGAGTGAAAACACCTATATGCTAAAAAAACAAAAACAAAAAAAGATATATATATTTCACAAAATATGGGCCCCCTAACAACATTTTGCATAGGGCCCCCACAAAGATAGAAACGGCCCTGCTTCAAAGTACCAGCTCTCCATTTTCTGAGACTTTTCCTTTACTCCACTACATCTGGTAATTATTGTGTAATAATTTTTTCATATAATCTTTGTGACACTCTAAAAGGAACATTTTACCATGAACACTACACTTTTACTTGAGTAATATTTTGGATGCAGCAATTTGACATTGAATATAGTATTTTATTCATCATTTGGGTACTTTTTCCCACCACTCTGAACACAATAAACTAACTGGCAACAATACATAAATGCACATGGTTGGTTGTTGTGTTGACAATAAACATCTTTGTAACCATCCATCAGTACCAGGCATCACTTAAATAGAGTAAATAGACTTCAGAATTGTTTTGGTGTGAGGCTGTTTCTTGCTCCTACAATGCAGAGGATTAGTGATAACCAATTCTATTGTTTCTTTGACAGTTGTCTTGTAAATGGTTTATTGCCCCTGTAACAGTTGCTCAAAGGTGTGAGACTCATCCTCTGGTCAGGTAGCCAACTCATTTGTATTCAAAAAAGGGCAAATGGGGCAGCTACAAAAGGAGAAACCCCCCACACACTGCTTAAAACATGAGGGTCACTTATTCAAAGAGGAGATACTGCACACACAAATTATAACGTTTGATATAATAATTTCACCTCTATTGTTTTATTTATTGGACCTATTGTTTGTGCCTGTACAGCGATTAAACACTTTCTAATGGCAAAACACTGCATGCAACATTTTCCTGCTGCTCCATTTGCTCCTGTCTTCAGTCATTTTTAATTAAAAGTTGTCAATGAATTGGATTGGTGCCAGAAAGAAACTGGGCTGTTGAACAGTGTATCGATTCTATACTTATGGGATAGGATGTACATCAAGGCGATTTAATTGAAAAATAATGAAAACTCTCTTTCTACATACTCCTGTTATAGTTTGTTACATCATCAATATAAACTTATTTGTGCTAGGAGCCGTTTAATTTAATTTGAACAAATGATTCAATTTAACATGAGCCGTGTGGCGTGATTCCAATTGGCTCACCTACTATGAACTGGCTTAAACATAATGAAATCAAATTCTCGTCTACAGCTGAAAAAACTAAGTAGAGAAAATGTCCCGCTAGCATCAGCTGATCAACACTACCGATAATAACTTACTTCTCCTGAAGGAATCATTTTTCAGTGCCTCAGTGTGCTTCTCAGCGGGAAAAAACAAACAAAAACACAAATTTAGCAGGAATCTGGGGCAGGAATGGCATATCGGAGTATTTTGCCCGCTTGTAATGATTGATTAGATCCCTGCAGACTCCTGGAGGTTTTTGGGAATGCAGGGGGGGAATCACACCGTCCCAACAGGCCCACTCATCGATGGGCTGATTGCTTCCTCATGGTAACCTCTGCTGGGGCCCCATGCTGGAAACCAACACCAGGCGGCAACAACACCTCCCTCTAGCTTGACAAGTGGTTTAATCTAGAGCCCAAGAACTTCTTGAAGTAAGTGCCAAAAAATCCGAACAGTAGTTTGAGATCATTTCATTTTCTTCCAGTATGAACCAACTTGTTCATCACTTCCCTGAAGGTTTTGAACAACCTGAAATGTCTCATCAAAGGGCGTAGCTGGATATTTCAGTCCAGACACCCAAAGCACCTAAAGGGCCTTTAACATCAGCTCTCGTCAGCTGTAGGCCCCTAGAATCATCCCCGCAACCCGCGGCACTGATCCCATCATTCCTTCTCTCTGCACAGCGTATCGTAAACAGTGCACAGCAGCCTTGCAGCGTGCCTCGGCTCTCACATTCCTCTCCTGGTGAAATCATATTTTCTAGCCACCACTGATTTGTTTGGTCACAGCGGCGCCTCCATGATAGATGTTTTTCTGGCTGTGAAACACCTCCCGTACCCCTCACTGCACCCCCCTCCCCCTACCTTCAGACAGTTTGGAGGATAGTTTAGAGGTATGTGGAGCTGTAAGTTGGTCTGTCAGTTAAGTAACGGTGCCAGAACCTCTGCAGTCTGCGTGAAGCACGTACAGATGTTGGCAGGGAGCTCGCCAAGCTGCTAATGCTGCGCGTGGCTAGCCGCCAGACATTATACTCAGAATAGAAACGTGCTGAAAAATACCTACCCAGCATGCCTAGCTCCAGGTATTGCTCTCTGCCAGTAACAACATACAGTAAAGGGGCGAAGTGGGAGAGATGGTATGTCTGTGTGTGCGTATATGTTTGCTATGTCTATTGCTTATATTAAAGGGAATAGTGCAAAATAGAAGACATTTTCTGCATCAGATTAAAATCATAGTTTTTCAATTTTGAGACTGTTATTCATTCATGAAAGCTGATATGTGAGATGAAATTATGACCTCTGCTAGATTTTCTGTTGATAAAGCTTTAGTTTCTGTAGGTGGCGCTCTTTTCTTTGTTGGTTGAACCATAGCTGCTCATGTTAAAGCTGCTCTAATCAATATTTTTATATTAACAATGGATCAAATGACCATGTGTAATATAAAAGGGGTCGCTCGTACAAACAATTATCACCTGACTCTGCAGTTCCCCTCAGATTTATAGAGCATTTTAGCATCTTTTAGCTTGTTGTTTTGGCTAGTAGCAAGTGTCTGGTGAACATGGTAGAACATGTAGCAGCTAAATGGCCTGATATTTCCCAAAACTGAGGCAAAAGTTGAGTGTGTATTGGACTTACTTTAGTTGGGTGACCAGAAACGCAGTTCCCAATGAATGCTAATGTTGCTCCGTCTCTGCTGAATGTGTAAATAGCAACTGTTTGCTAACACATGCTAACACATTCAAATTATAAACTTTATAAAATAATAATACATCTGTGTTGTGTACAGATTGTTTTGCTGCCCACAAGTGGCAAAAAAAAATCAATGAATGCAGGTAACAACTCAGTTCTTCTTGTGTTTATTCTAGCCTAATCTCATGTATACTGTCTGCTGCCACATTAAACTCAGAGGAGGTCTAGAGAAATCTTGTCAAGGGTTTTCTGAGTGGCCATTTTGTTTGTCAGCAAGTTTGAGAACAGCACCACTGGTTGTTTTTTTGGATGGTTACACAACTTCTGTTGCATCATTTTATTATTGAAACAATCTGCTGTCTGCTTTTTTTCTGACTGTTGAATTAGAATTTCTCCCAAGCTCTGAGTTTAATGGGATGGAGGTCTGGCTATCAATTCAAAACAAACCGAAAACATAAAACGCATCACTTAAGGTACAGGAGGACCGATAAGCTACCAGACACTGATTAGATTCATAAACTGGAAAAGGCTGGATATCAGTGTTACACTACAGCAGTCAGTCATTTATTTGCATGAAAACATTTCAGGTTATTACACAAGTGCATCATGTCTGAGGTGGAGAGAATCTTTGGACCGTGCTGCATTAAGGCTCATTCCAGGTGTCGAGCCATATTCATCTTCTCACTACCCAACACAGGAGCATTTAAACGTCAGAACAGTGTACGTGTTGTCAAGGCTAAGCCTGTGTGAGGTTGATGTTGACGGGCAGCTGAGAGGCTCCAAAGTGGCCCGTGTTAAGGTCTGCGTTGTGTGGCCGCCGCCAATTACAAGTCTCAGAGCCTGAAACAAAATGTCTGCTGTGTGAACTGGTCAGCGGGAATAAATGAGGCAGTGTGTGGAGCTCGGTTAGGATGCCTGCCTCTTATAATTAATGGGACGACTGACTTAGGCACGGAGTGTGGTGGCCCAGACTGATGGCCATATGATTTGTCAGCATACATCCTTTCACCCCATAATTTCATCCCCCCTAAAACACACACAGACACACACACTGTCTGAAAACCAAGCAGAAGGGACTCACTTTTTTTGCCCCAGAGCAGGTTCCCAGTGCTAAACTTTGGACTATCTTGCTCTTGACACCAGTGTAAAGAGAAATTTCACTCCTAATATGGAAATCATTACTGATATCAATATCAGTTAACTAAATGTGAAAAACACCAGCAAACACAGCATAGATGCATTCACCTTGGGTTCAAGGTCAGAGTACATAGGACTTTTGCCTGAGGCTAGTATTGATTGTAATTATCTTTCATCCCGAGGTTAATTTGAAGCTCATTTGTAACCCAATTTTCCTGTATTTGTTAGCTGTTATTAGACTGACGTGCTTTTATTCCAAAAACAACTTGCTGCACGCAGACACACTAACCGAAATGCAGACAAGTCAGTTCAATATTCAATTTAACATCCCAATCAACCTTTTGGACTTTCCCTCACTGATATTTACTTCACAACGTACCCTGGTACCCAACTTAATTCGTGTGTAAGTGTGTTTCACATGTTAATATACATGGATAAACATACTCAACAGGCCTGGCACGGTGCAGTAGACGACCAGAAAATGGCGCAAAGGCCAGCAAACACACATGCATATGATATAACATCGCCTTGTTAGAGAAATATTAATAAATGATCTAAAAGTGCCATTTTCAGAGATGGTGCCAGTGAGCATCTCAATGTGCTTCATTTTTACTAAAGGGAGTGAGTGTGTCATTGGAGTGAAAATTAGAAACCGACACACTAAGGGGTGCAGTATACTTCAAATGAACTAGTTATTTCAAAGTGTCATCCGAAACATGTCTAAAGGCAAAAGTGGTAATCACTGCTCCGAATGGCCACAATCGAAAGTGAGGCAAAAAAAACCTGCCATCATGGATGTGATGAATGGTATAAATGTGGAAAACGGCTCATATTTTCAGACAGTCTCTCCTCAAAGACATTCATGGTGTTGCACTGCTGCTTGCGTGGTGTTGTACATTAAAGTGACAGTAGAAGTAGTTGTGTGAAGAGTGAAAAAAGAGAGGTTGAGAGAGAAATAAAAAATATCTCTACTTTCTTACACCTGACCAATCGTTGTGTGAAGTGGGAGTGACTGTCAGATTGTCAGTTTCAGAAAGTTGGCAACATCGGAAAGGAGTGTTCAATGATCTGACAAGACTTTGTTTGAAGCATGCTGACACCTTAAGGTTGATTTATAGCTAAAAGGGGTTAAGGGTTTATGGTGTAACTACAGAGTCTATACACATAGCTACGGAGCTATCACTGCAAACCTTCTGCTCACCGTGATCCCTGACCTTTAGCACAGTGGATAAAATAACATAAATACGACTATTGCTCAGTACAGTTTCAGATTTAGCAACGAAACAATGCAAACCATCCAATTGTTCCTCATATGGAAGAGTAAATGAAAGAATGCAAACACAGTTACTGTGGGGACTGTAAAGATCAATGCATCCGGATTAGGTACAATTAATTTGTCTAGTGTTGCCGTGGTGATACCAACAAGTGAAAACGAACACTAAACTATAAATCAAAACCTTTGGTGTTGATATCTATGGCGGGACTGTTAAACCCCTGATTTATGTGGATGAATAGTTTGTTTTTTCCCCTTCCTCCGGCCTGAATCCTTAAATTGCCCTCTTTAGTCAATGGTGAGTCTTTGTTGTGCTCAAGGACACTTCAGCAGATCCTCTGGTTGAAGAGGACAGGCCTTTGTGTCCCTGGAATCTCATTAGGATTGTCTTTGTTACACATTTTTCTATTTTTACCTATTGTACCTCAGGCATTTCTGCTTCATTAGCATCACGATGATCAAGCCCCTGAAGACATGCTCTCTTGAGATAGAGACATAATGCTTCTTTAATCAGACTCTTGCAGTACTGGAAGTCTGCCAGTGACAGTGTCTCTCTATTGACTCTGGCTGTGTTCTGCCAAACAAGGCAGTGCTCACACATAGACCTCCTTCCTGCTGAGAGCCTCCAACCCCGGGACCCCCCACCTTCACATACTCACCTCACTTACCCCTCCCACCAGGACGAATCAGCGGTGGGTCCACAGCAGTGATAAAGAAAGCCCAGCTGTTCAAACAGTTGGAAGGAACATGGTGGGGGAGGTTGGAGGATACATCAGCATATTTACTTTAATCAAATTCCATGCATATCAACAGAACACTAAATAACCAGAGCAAAAAACAAATGTCAGACATATGACTGGGACAGTAAAACTCTGCAGTGATATTAGACGGATAGAAATTAGCATGAAATTAGTGTAAGCAGCTCCTTAGCCTTTATGTAGTCTCCAAAAGACCTTTTAAGAGAAGGTTCTACCAGACTCCAATAACATATTTTAATAAATGAAACTGCCTCTTGATTATCATTTGAACATTAGCTAAAATGTAGCGTCTTTTTAATGTTTTTTTTAATGTGTGGTTGTTTTGTTTTTGCTGCTAACATGTTGCAGAAGTCTGCTGTGAAAGGAAGCTCTGTCAAATCTGACAGAATTGTGACAATAAGTACATTCCTGAAAGAAACGGTTCCCCAAATGTTTTAAAAATGAATGAAATTCTGCTTGACTTCAGTACTGCGAAACTAAGACAAGGTTATAAACCTTAGGTATGGATCTGATCTGTATTTACACAAGTTAATTGAAGCAGGACTGCAGTGAAGTAGAAACTTGTACCTAATTCTGCTTTGAGCAGAGACAAACTACATCACTACCTTTTGAAAGTAGTACTTTGAAAGAAAAAAGTAAATGAATAAAATCCACCATGAATGAACAAAAAGTTAAATAAATCAAACATTAATGCAGGTTTTTGAACCTTTATCAATAAGAGGCCAATGTCAGCCTGATATAAATATAGTATATCAGTTCATGAAAAAAACCCTCTTTTGGCATATTGGATCAAGCCTACCAAACAAATGTCAAAGGAGCATGTGTTTATTCACACACAAAATCTGTATTGAATCCTGTTGGTAAAAGTCAACGAAATATCCAAAATGTCCAATCGTCCTTGCCTGCTGGCCAGAGCTGAAAAGGGAACAGACGTACGCTTTGGGTAGGATTGCACTGGTAGGACTATGATGTTAGTGAATGTGAGGGGGTCATTACATTTGCATTTCAAAGAACACTTGTTAGATTAAACCACAACTGTCAGGTCAGTGATGGGTTAAAAGGGTCATTGCTGAAAACAATGTAGTGTTAATAGGTGACTCATTTTTGAATAGATTAGAGGAAGTGAACATATCTGATGGGAGATAACTGGGAGAAAGCCTTTTCAGTTAGAGCAGGAAAGTTTGGACTGAACACTGTCTGAGCGTCACCAGACTGTTTATTATTTTTTATTATTTTAATTCAGGGAGGTAATGGTACTTTTACTATTTCCATATTTTTAAAAGTCTGTTGTAACACCTATGCCCAATAACTTAAAAATGTCTTTTGTCTTCTGAACTGTGGGACTCTGAGAGGTCCTGAAATTATCTATAATTTTAACTTTGAAACTTTAAAAACACTACACAAACAACAATTGCTTTAGATTATCAGTTGTGATTGGGTAACACCCCTCCAATTGTCAGGACAGGCCGAATCAGCCTGATTATTTGTGGTGTGTGTGTGCTCAGCATTGTGGAAAGCAGGAGGGGGACAGAGCACCTTCACAGCCCCCCCCACCCCCCAACCTTTGATCCTCCACAAACCTCCCACTGCTTGCCTCCTGAATGCGTGCCCTCCTCCTCTCACCTCCTCTGTTTCTCCATCCTGACCTATTGTTTGGTGACCGACAATTCGCGGCATTCAGGCCCAGCTGGAGTTTTTTGTTTCTGGAGCGGCATGAGATACCTGGTCGACCACCCGGAAAAAAATCTTCTACGTATGGAAGGGTAATAAAACCCTTAAAAGGATGGGTATTTAGGATTGAATTGGACGCTAAAACACCATAGACAGCTGTAAAGCATATACAGTATATAAACACTTTAAACCTGGCAGAATATACCAAACAAAATACAAGAATTGTACCTAGAAAAGTGGCAGGATTGCTACGAAAATGAAGCACTGTATCTGCCTTTGAACAAGTTTGTGCAAACATACTCACAAACATACTGACATTTTCACAGAATCTTATTTACCCCCTCCCCTAGCTTTATATCGCAGTAAATGGCTATCTAGCAGTGGTTCCCTACTCCCCCATCTGCCATACCACATCTCCATCAGAGGAGCTCAAGTGCCCCTCCATTGACACCAACCAGATATGTGTTAAAGGAATGTTCAACATTTTAGGAAATACGTTTATTTGCTGTCTTGCCAAGAGTTAAGAAGATCGACACCACTCTCATATCTATACGATAAATATGAAGCCACAGCCAGCAATCAGTTAGCTTAGCTTAGCATAGCATAAAGACCGGAAACTGGGGGCAACAGCTAGCTTGGCTTTGTCCGACTGACTTTCTGGTGAGAAGGTCAAGAATGAACTTTGAAACTCAACTTTTAATAAAACACTGAGATATTATCAGCTTTATCACCTAGTTAGCAAACAGTTACCTATTCACACATCCAGCAGATAAGGCGCAACATTAGCATTAATTTGGAATCGTAAGTCCGATATTCAGTCTCCTCTGGCTAGCTCTGTTTTTGCTTTCCACCAACTCAAATATCTGACTCTTTAGCTGCCAAATGCTCCACTATGCTTACTAGCTAGTTTCTAGCTTTTTCTGCCTGCTGTTTGGTGCTGGACAGGTAGCGTGCAGTTAGCTTTTGAGGGTTTTTTTCTGCTGAACACAGCTGTACTGATGAGAGCCATGAGACTGAACCAAAACAGAAAAGTTACAAACCATTAAAACCCAAACACGCTAAAATGCACTAAAATGGACTGTAGAGCTGAAGACAACTGCAGAGTTGATGATAAATCTCTGTGGGTTTGTCACTTCGTGTGACACCTTTCACAAGTAGTCATGTGATCAATTGTTAATATAAAATAGTGATTACCTTTAAAGTCAGGCTTCCCATGGTCATGAAATTCCTGGAAAAGTTATGAAATTTGAAAAGCTGTTTTCCAGGCCTGTAACTGGTTTGGAATTAACAATGTTTTTGAAACGTTTTGAATATACATTATTTTGGCTATATCCCAAAACCCATCTATCCCAAAACATAACGTTACGCGAAATACGTTCCTCATATTACTAATTTAAAATCTAGTGCTGCGGAGCGTGACTGTTGAAACATCACTAGTATCACATGATACACATCGGTGTATGCAGCTAGTTGGCGGCAAGAATGTCTGAAGTTAGCAAGCGCTGGCAGTTTGTCTGGGAAGTGCGTGTTTAATAATGTTTGGCTTTCGAACGACAAATATAATACATGGCTCAAGAGAGAGGCAGACCCTAGCCTGCGCCCTATGATCGCTATATAGGCCTTATTTTAAACTACTTAAATAAAGTCGTGGAAATTAGGTAAAATATTCTGGAAAAGTTATGGAAAAGTTTTGAAAATTCATTGGTAAAACTGTGTGGGAACCCTGTAACCCTGCTCAGAAAAATGAAGTTCTTAACATCTACAATCCTGTGACAACAAGGCAAACTCCGTGTGTTGAGATTGTGGGATATGAATGAAAGCTCCTTAACAGTCAATAAAGGACCTCATGGTAAGATTGTTTAGTCTTGAGTCTCAATTCTTCTGTCTTGTTTGGAGTTATTGACACTTTTATGAAAAGTGTATTCAGTAATAGACTGAATGAGTTGTTACAACAGATATTTGTGGCAGTGTTTGGATGTAAAAAGCAACATGAGACAGGTGGAGTGTGTCTGTGGATACAGCTGTTAGATGTCTCCTTACCCCTTTCCCACCCCAGAGGGAGGTGTTGAGGTGAGAATGCAGCCCTCCCCAGCTGCAGTCCCTCTGACCCAAACAGCCGGGGTCTTCGTTGCCTTTGTGGAAACAAGCTGACAGGAAAGGTAAACATCAAGGTGTGGAAAGAGTCTCTTTCTTCGGTGGTCTCATCAGTCACGCAGCCCTGCGTGGTTTAAATACAGCTTTAAATCAGGAACACGGGCTGTACACTTAAACACCAGCCAGCAGAGACGAAAACTTGATGATGTGAGAGCACAGTGCTGCTCTTCTCCCCGTGTGTGGAGGTGATTTTTGGTGCACAGTGACCTCTAGAGGCAGAGATAGTGGAGAGGGATTAGTTGGCTCACACTGAACTGAGTTTGTGCGTGTCAGACCCTGTCTGTTTAGACTCCGAGCTTCAAAATCCCTCGTGTCTTGTGTCCCTCTTGACTTGTGTGCTTTTCTTCATCTAAATCTCCTCCTTTTGATTTTACCTGCATTCATGTCATCATGGAAAGAAGGAGCATCTTTTCTTTTTTCCTGTCTCTAGGATCTTTTCGCTGGTGTGCAGGTGCAGTTGTGGATTTCATGACGTGTCCTTTAAAAAGAGTGCTCTCTGCTGTCATACATACTCTGCTGAAGGCTTCACATCGAAGCGCGTCAGCAGCTTTGTCAATCAATTAGCTGTAAATATAATTCAGAAAAATGAGGTGATTCTTTACCTTTTTTCCCCCTGAGTTTGTTTTTTGGGGGGAAACAAACATAATGCAGTCATTTTTTGAGGCACAATGTCAAACTGAAATTTACTGCACCTGTTTCCTCTTATTAAGTATTGTATATTTAGTGTAAAGGACATCAATACAAGGACAAATACTATATTTGAAAAAACTCTAAACCGCTTGAACACCAGTGTTCCCTTTTAAATGTCTCTTTAAGCTGCTTCAGTGTTTTAAGACATTTTTTCCACACTGCTTGACAACGTCATGTATTTTTATTTTTTAACACTTTATTGAAGATACATTGTTCTACATTCAGTAAACTATTGTAATCCACATTATGTCATAGAAAACAATATACTGAATGCATCTTTCTACACACTCGCTCCTTGTAATCTATTATCACATATCACAAAATAGATCTGCCTGAGGTTGTAGGGAGGGTGCACGGAAATGTCCTGTGCGAATATTAATGGCTGGCTGCTGTAGTGTTTAGCCATGCTGCCTGCGGAACATTTATATTTACAGTAACGCAGTATGTAACGTTCACTGTCTAGTCTTTATTGTGGTGTCTTCCACTGTCACCTTGCAATGCTCTCCCAATGCAATGTGTATCTACTGCATTATGCACTTATGCACATATTACTGACTTCTTTCATTTGTTTTTCAACCGCTTTGAGCCACATTTGCACAATCCACATCTCACTTGATTCAAAGTTCAAAAGTTATACATTTCACAACAGAACTCAATATAGGAGTGTGTATTTATTTCTTTATTTATTGTTTTTGATTCACCCCGTCAATGCTCATAAGAGCCCTTGATATTTTGCACATTCAGTTGATATACTGATATGGGATTGCATGTGACAAAAACCAGTTTGGGTTTGGTGCACTCTGTTTGCTGATGACTGAAAACCAACAGAGATTTGACATTTTCTTCAGTTTCTTTTTTGATTTACCGAACTACTGTGACACTGATATTCATGTTTTATCTTCAGGGAAAGGGTTATATGCTGCTTGGATGAATTGATCCCTCTCAAACCACATTGAGTAAACATATAAATATGCACCAGACATACAGCTGAAAAAACCCCATCTTTACTAGCTTCTGAGAAGTCAAAACATTGGACATCAGGTTTTTCCACATACTTCCACAGATCTCGTATTTAAATGACACATGCTTGACCAGAATGGGAAAGGCGAAGCTTTATGAGACTGAGTGAAGAAGTCATGTGCCCTCACTAAGGAACCTGAACAAATTCTCCACTGTGGTTGGATTCAACCTTAGCTCACTGTTTGGATTCATTTGCCACACCGCCCCCTGCTGGTGGGATATGTAATGAGGAAGCATAACTCAGTCATGTGCTGTCCTTGTCTAATTTATATTAGGACATTTTTAGTGAAGCTGTTTGATGTTTTCAGAAGGTGGAAGTGTGAGGTAGCTTAGCTCCTTTTTGCATGTGGCAAACACCAGCCACCGAACAGCAATAAAATCCTGCCAACAATGAATGGACTATGCCTCTAGTTTATTGGCGTTGACTATGTACACAGTTTACATTCCTGTAGCATCTTTAGCTATCATTTGAGCTATACTTGTTTCACATCATCGTTTAACTCATCTTAAAGCTGTGAAAAGTCCATCCGATATATCTTTATCAGATTCATTCTATATGATTCCAATCAAAACATGATGATATTCTATTTGATATTCCCATCACATGTAAATGAGCTTAACAGGAACCTGTTCGCCTTTGTAATAATTTGCTTTAAATAAAACAAAACAGTGTAGTGTGTACACTGTAGATTATACATGTAATCCTCCAGGCAACCATTACATATCATTTTTAATGAATTATGCCTCTAACCATTTATATCCCATTGAAACAGTGTGTTTTTGTAATACAGTTTGGTTTAAGCTCTAAAAATACAATGTACTGTAACTAGACATACAATTATTAAAGTTGAATTATCTTCAATAAGGTAAATTTTGAAAACTAGATATCTGACTCTTTATTGAACATATTGATGTAGCTTGCTGGTTAACATGATGAGTGTGTAGTGTAACTAGTGCTAGTAGATCCACATCTTTTGATGAATGTAAACTATTGTAAAACTCAGAGCTCTTTGTGTGCTGTAGTATTATGGAACACAGTTTACTGCCGCAATTTAAAATAACAGGAGTGAGTTAAGAGCAAATTTGAGGATTTGGGGGCACTACTGAAAACTAATCTCACTATAAGAACATTCAGAGTTTACTGGGTCAAACACGGTTTGGCCAAAAGTCTCAACACACTTATGTCAAGGAAGTGACCATTTGTAGCAAATGGTTTTACAGTGGTGGATTTGGTGGGATATTTGTGGCAATGAATCTGAGCAGCGACGAGCATTGTGCCGAGAGAACTAAGCTCCTTAATAAACACATACATGAGCATTAACCTCTTAGCTATATTGACAATACGAAAGACTGCAGGAGGAGGTGCTGCGGCAGCCTCGCTCCATGCAAAGCATGGTTATCAAACACTTGACATAGAGAGGCGTGAGAGCTCTTCTTTTTCCACACTACTGTAGCGTTTCAAACTTGTGGAAGGAAACAGACGGACTCAAACTCAGAGGTGTGGAGCTGTGGCAAAGTGCAACCAACAAGCTGCTAATGTATAGATTAGATATTCAAAACTAGAGAAATACTGAGTTTTAAATTGGAACACGACAGGCGTTCCATCAAAATGCTACACCAAAGGTGACATTGCCAAATCAAATCATTAAGTGATGAATATGCAACTGATCTTTGTTCAGCAGTTTTAATATTAGCCACAACATTTTCTGATGGTCTCGTAAGAAGTTGGGAAGAATTGTGTGAAAACACATATGTTCAAAAAAAAATAGCAATGTTTAGATTCTAATATTTGTTATTTTATCTCATAGATCATGTTCACTCTAAATGCTCCCTCCCACCGGTCTCAGCTATACTCTAGTGTGAGACAATAAAAATAATACATTTCTCTTGGCTTCCCCTGTGAGCCGCACCTCTACCTCAACAGCATGAGGTTGTCTGAAGTTTCTGTTTGGATTTTGGGAGTGCCATGCTTCCATACTCTGAGCCCTCATGTTTGTGTTTTTATCTGCAACCTGAAAGCGTATTGTTTACGGTTTCAAACAATGAAGCTCATGTGAATTCTCACAGACTACATGGTTTTATGGAGATGAATGTAGCCTACTAACTGGAAGGCAGTGCTATGTAGCCCTAATGGCTCTATCTTGTAGGCTACTAAAGAGCTTGTACGTATAGAAAGTAGTGGTCATTAGCCAGAGGTCTGAGTGAAAGTGATGAATATAGAAGATACAGAGAAGAGACGGATTATAGTGTAAATCTAAAGAAATAAAATACCATTTAATACCCTGTTACCCTCTGTCTTGAACCTCATTATTAAAAAACATTACCATGTGTACATAGATATGTAGCCCCAAAACGGGCAAAATGTAGTAAAAGGTTATTAGACAAATTAAAAAATATAACTGAATACAGCAACATTGTTAGTTAAATAATCAAAATGGAATATAAAAAGAAACACTGGTGGCTAAACAAATACAGAGCTAACTTTTTCAGCTAGCTACCTAGCTCAAGCTAACTTCCTTCATTAAACTACACCAGCTAGTGCATGTACTGCTAATCAATCCATACTGCATACTGTCATAGCATCACTGTGTGAACTCTTAGTAGCGAAAGCGTTTTAGCCAGAGATCTAACGCTAACAAAGCTAGCTAGCAAACTAGCTAGGTACTTGGACACCAGACTTCTATCTTGGACTTAATTGAATTATTTTAGACAATATCTAGATGTGTGCGATTTATTCTCTCTTTTCTCAGAATGTCAAAGTAGCTAAACTATCAACTGAAAGCTGGTAAAGGGAAAAAATAAAAACCCTTTTTCTTTTTTTACCTAGTGAAGTTAAAGGAAGACTATACGGCTTTATTTCATTTTACACTTCATTTAAATGATTTAACTAATTTATTATTATAATGAATTCAGATATATTTTCGACTTGTCTGATAACTACATTTTGTCAGTTTCGGGGGTCCTAGAGGTTGGCTAAAAGGGAAAGTTAAGTATTAAATGTTTGAGAATTAAAAACACATGCTATGATGATGACATTACCAGAGGTAGAAACACAGTTATTAGTTTAAACTCGTAACTTACTGTAACTAACAAATATCTGGCATCTTCATTAACATTAATGACACTAGTCAATCTGGACATACCATGAAAGGGCAAGTGTCTTTCATTTTACTCCAACAGTCAGCCAGTGAGACAGTGAGGGTAAAAAAATTGTGTAAATATGAATTGAATGACAATGCCTTTGTCAAATATACAAAAATCTGGCAATAAGAACAATTTTTAATGTTATATGTAAGTTTTTATAGCTCTAAAGAGGCGAAATCATTTGTGGCCAAACTGCAGGTGCATTGGTCTGAAGAACTGTTAAACCATTTATGTTTCGATTAAATGTGTTTCTCATAGATATTTAATCTTTCTCAGTGTGGAAAAGTCTCTGAAACAACATTTAAACCAGCGTGGGGCACTCAAACTCTGACTAAAACCAGCCTAACAAAATGATTTTTGTGTAGAGAGCTGTTTTACGGGAAAATTTCACTGCATTTACATGGAAAAACAATTCACATAAACAACATAGAACAATTCAGTGAATTAAGAAAATGTACACAGAAATTCAAATGTCACAGCAGGTTCTCCAGCCTCCATAACAAGAGGTGAACACATGAACTCTTGTTTATCTGATATCTAATAAAATCTCATTATCAGTGTTTCTCGTTTTATCAGTCGATCACTGGAAGGAAGACAGACTTCAGGATTGACATTCGTAGCAAGTCTGGCAAGATTTTGAATTATTATTGATCATGGTGCTCTTAATACTCAAACTCATCACTATTTCAGCCCACTCTTTGGTTATGTGTCTTCAAACCGTGAGGATCTTTTTCTACTAAATTTTGGACAAACATGATGATACATATTTGGAATGAAAATTTAATGATCAACTTCTAGGACAAGCTAACAGCCAGCATCTTCTGAGCTTAGAAATGCAGTTTCCTCCTTTAGTTTGGTTCATTTGTCCATGTGAAAATGATGCAATTCACCAAATAGCAGCACAGGGATGCCTGGAAATGGCTCCAAAACACACGGTATTATGGGTAAAAGGGAGATAAATGCAGTTCAAACACAAAGAGGCAAGCAGCCAAACAGAACAAAAGGGTGTTTAGATTGATGATCGATTTCAGCTGTTTTTATTCATGTGTCCTTAACTGGTATGAAACACCACAGAGGAAGAGTGCATTCAAGCCCATTAGGGCAGTTACAGGAAGGAGAATCACAGTGATTTTGTCTGTAAGCTACTGAACCTAAACAAACCAACTTTAAAAACTGAGCAAAGTAAGAAGAAACAGCTTAGGCTTTATTCTGCTGTATGTCAGGTTTTGTTCTTGATCCAGGCTTACACATAGAGTAGACCAAAGCATTCGATTGAAAATGACTCACACAGGGAATTGAAGAAATGACTGAGCGACTGTCCGGGTGATTATCTTGCAAATCCTCCTGAAAGTGAATTAACATTGATGTCATTAACATGAGTGAGTCACTCCCGGAACCAGACTCAACGATGGAGCAAAGACTAACTGCAGTGGTGGAAGAAGTACATAAGTATTATCAGCAAAAGGTACTTAAATTATCAAAAGTTACAGTACTCATTATGCAGAATGGCTCCTATACTGTATATTATTATAAATTATTATATTACGCTATTTTTTTATCACTAGCGTATACATGTAAGAGCATTTTAATGTTATAGTTCGTCAATGTGGAGCCAATTTTAGAAACTTTGTATACTGCTGGGTATATTAGTAGTGTAGTCTTATCATGTGGGGTTTTTTTTATGTAAAAAGTAACTAGTAACTGCAAGTGTAAAATAAATGTAGTGGAGTAAAAAGTACAATAGCATATTTCCCTCTCGAATGTAGTGGAATAGAAGTATAAAGTAGCATAGGATGGAAATACTCAAGTAAAGTATTTAACGCATAATCTCTTTTATTTCCTGTTTATATCACTATATTGTTGGTTTAAAATAACAAAGAAGTCAGTGATACATTTTGCATCTCTCCTATTAAACTCCCATAACAAGCCAAGTAACTCCCATTGCATTTTTGTTGTCAGTTGGTCATAAATTTCTTCTTTGGCAAGTCACTCTCATCATATGCACAGGCTTCCCTGTGACCCTTTCACATTAATCCAACGGATTGAGCTCAAATGACCCAGACTGAGTTTGCTGCATGTGATGCCAGCAGCTTTATGCATGCAAAGAACACTTAGGAGAAAGAGTACATCTGAAACAATATTAAAGAAGTAAAAGTCAATCTACAGAAAATCAATCTGCAAATATTTTGACCCAAATTTCAACTGCTTTCATCTCTTACTATTTAATTCAACTGCTTTTAAGGGTTAAACATCAACTGCCATTTCAACTTCTTTCAGCACTTCCACTTTAACTGATACTCCAACTTCCCTCAGCGCTCACACTTATATTGACACTTCAACTTCATTCAATGCTAACAGTTGAAAACTGAAAATCTTTCAGCTGTACCATTGTAGCTACCATTTTAGCTTCATCCAGTAATTGTATTTCAACTGCCACTCAACACATTATTATTATTATTATAGCAGTAGTAATAGTTATAGCAGAGTGATGGCCTGTGGGTAGAAACTGTTCTTGTGTCTGGTTGTTTTGGCGTACAGTGCTCTGTGGCGTCTACCAGGGGGGAGAAGCTGGAACAGGTTGTGTCCAGGGTGTGATGGATCTGCAGTGATGGTTCCTGCCCGTTTCCTGACTCTGGAGGTGTATGAGTCCTGAATGGAGGGCAGGTTGGCACCAGTGATTCTTTCTGCAGTCCTGACTGTCCGGTGATGTTAGTAGTAGCCTAGCCTAGTATTCCGAATTAAAAAAGATACAACAATAAAGTAACTATTTTGATAAAAGATGCATTTTTCCCGCAAAACTGTCAAACATTACTTGTTCTCAGTTGTAAGGATTTGCTGCTTTCCTTTGTCTTATGTGATAGTAAATTAAATATCTCTGGGCTCTGGGAATCTGTGATTTCCCCCATTTTCTGAAATTCTATAGACTAACTTAGAATTAAAATAATCATTAGTTGCCGGCCTTGTGTTTCTTCCTGCACTATCAGCACTTATCAGACAACTGCCAGCGTTTTCATTGCCCGCGTGGGACACATCAGGGTACAGAGGAATACTACAGCATGGGGAGGGCTGAGGAGTTGTGGATGTAACGAGTAACGACTAGCCACTGAGTGACTGTGTCAATCCTTTAGAGCTGCTCGGGTCTAAAATAGAAGCGGAGGCAGGCGGCGCCGCCCTCTGCAGCCCGCAGCAGCTCAGGAAATTTAAACACAGATCCGTCCGTCCACAGCACGGAAACACGCATCTTTCTGCTCCAAGGTCACCGAGCCGGTGATACACCATCAGATCCTGTGACCTGAACAGGACCGATAGCCTGCCTGCACAGGACGCACACGCACCTTCATTCCCCAAAGGTAAAGTAACATTAAATGCCTGTTTGTTGATCGCTGACGGCGCCGAGCTGCTGCGTGTTTGGCTCGCCGCGGTATGCAAAGATGAGCATGTGCTGCGATGACTGAGAAATACAGCAAGAGAAATGCTAGGCTGTGTGAGCATCCCTGTTGGGTTTGAATACATTTTGTGACGTGTTCAGGAGCCTTTGGAGACAGGTGGGAATTCCTCCATGCTCTGCCATGCGGTCAATTCCTGGAGGAAAATGATTTGGTTAAAATCTTAATTGTTAAAATATTTATAAGCTACTTTTACTCCGAGCGCCAGGTTTAGTCCATGTAGGCCCTGGGCATTTAGACTGGCTTCATCCGGTCCCTATCCTTACATCAGCAGCATCATATGATTAGGCTGCAGTGCTGAGGAATCATTCTGCTGTTGCGTCACTTTATTAGCTCTATGGGGGTCCAACTTTTACAGTTGTTGTTTTTTTTTTTTCAGAATGACAGACCAAAGTGAGTCTATTATTATCCAAGGATGTGATGTGGAGTTTTTCCCTAAGTAGGTTTGGCACAAGAGGAGGATGTTTCACTCCTGGTCAGCTGGTGAGCTGTAAAAATAACTTTCACATGTCACATTGTGCTGGTTTCCTCTGGAAAGTGTATCACTGTGCTCTATTCATTTAGCCTGAAGAGCAACACCAAGCAGGCCTGAAATCATGCTGCAAGTCAGATTTGAAATTTAAATAAAGCACTAGGCCTAGTTGCTGTGGGAGAGCAACATAATCACTTTAAAGCGAGTTCTTTTTATTTTTTAGTGAACAGCAGCCGAGTACAGGACAAGATTAGGCTGAATGCTAAAACACAGTATAGAGAACTGACTCAATAATGTCAGTTAAATGGTTTTAAAGTTGGCTAACATTAGCTTACATCAGCCTCCATAAGTGAGTGGTCATACCAGACAACGAAAGGCTGTATCAGCAAAACCCCTAAGTGGGCTGTATTGAAATGAATCAGGGTTTTTTTTTTCCTCATGAATTCCACAATTCAAAGGAATGACTGATTTCCTCTTTCAAAAGTTACATACTCTGATTTGAAAAATTGGCCTAAACACTTATTTAAAACTTTTTTAGAAGTCAAGTAGACTTTATTTGTCTTCTTTCTAAACATATGAGTTAATTTATTCTCAACATGAAAGTCTTTGCCGTGACTGTGTGACAGTAAAGGGACTTTCCAACCATTAAAGGCTTGCAATAAGATTTAAGTCACATTGGGAGAAATAACAAATTTATCAGCTCTAAGGAGGCTGATGGTTTGGGGTGGAGAAACTCTTTTCTACTTTTATCACATAAATTAGCTCCCAATTGGAAAATGAGTTTCAGTTAAAGGAATAGTTAGGGAATTTGATAATAATAATGAGAGGTAGATGAGAAGATAGATGGCACTCTCATGTCTGTACGCTAAATATGAAGCTACAGTCAGCAGCCGGTTAGTGTAGCTTAGCACAAAGACTGGAAACAGGGAGAAACAGCTACAAAAAATCCACCACCTAAGCTCAGTAGTGAACACAGTATATCTCCTTGGTTTCATCTGTACACATACTGAGTGTAAAAACAAACGAAACGTTGTGGTTTTATGGGAGGATGTCTCTTGGCCACATACAGTCACTTCCTGGAGCTAAGCTAAACTGTTGCTAGCAGTAGCTTATGTTTACCATACTCACATGGGAGTGATGTGAATCTTGATGACAGTGTGCATCCCAGATCAAAGTTTTCTTGTTGTTGAGGACATTTTGGAAGATATCATCTTTTTCATGCTTCTGTACTGGAGAAAGCTTCTTTGGAACTTGGCAGAAAGGTGAGATATTTTTTGTTCGTGTCTTTCCTGTTTAGTTTCAGTCTGGTTTTGTCTTGCATGTAGTTTCAGTCTGTATGTAACCTAAACATTCGTTGGTTGTCATTGTCTACACTGATTGTTTGCCCCGAAAGCAGTGGCCTCTGTGATCATATGGGCCGGAACATTAGTGTCACTGTTTCATTACTTAGATGTTAAAGGTTGACATTTTTGTCAAAATTGGATTTATTTTTGGTGAGGTTCTACTCAGATATATACAGTATATATGACAGGCTTGTGCAGCACTAATGTGTACCTTTGGGATATGAATACATTTATGTGGGTGTGTTTTGTGTTTGGATCAGGTTTCAAGATCTGGACATTTTTCCATGTTCCCTGGGGGACATTTGTGGTGGATACACACCTGCTGTGTGCAAACAACACCGCGTGATACAGAACAATGCATTGGACTCCACATTAAGAACTATTAAACATGTAACAATGACCTGTAAACTATAAAAAACTAAACATCAAAATTAGATGTTCAGGACTTTTATTCTCATAATAAATGAGTCCATGATTGAGATGATTGGCAATCTTTAATATATCGATAAAGGTTGTACTATTAATTTTTAGCTCTGTTTGCTCTGGAAGAACAGTGTCCTCTTCCTGTTGTGTAAAGTTGTCTTCAACAGATTTCCTTCCAAATCTGACTCCATGTCTAACAAGGAAAATAAAATTAAATAATTAGGCCAAAATACGGAGATTGATAGAAGCTGACAGACTTTCCCTTCCGTTTTTGAATTGTATTTTTTATAATAATTACATTTCATATCTCAAGGCCAGGCAGATATATTGGTTTATTAGCTTATTGGCGATATATTGGTATATCTCATTTAGAAATAGTGTCATCATTACATAGTTTCTCCGCCAGAGAGAAATTTTCCAGCTGTAAAATGTCCTGCTCAGTATGTCTCTATCACACCCAAAAAAGTAAATAAATGAATAATAAATATATAGATAATATGTAGTATATAAATATAATTAGAAGTCTATGTTTTTATGGAAAAACTGCAAGTGAAATCCTATTTTAAAAGTAGTGAGGCGTTTCTAATTGGTAATTGACAGGGTTTTCATTAAGAACTTGACCACCCAGAGATTACCTGTCAATCAGTGAATTAAAAAAATTATAATACATTAATTCCTAACCTTGATTTTAAGAATCAAAGCTTCAATGTCACTAATTTTGTACTGCAAATCCTGACTTTATAACCTGGCTGCAGCTGCATGTGTGTTACTTTTTTCTGGCATTCAACACTTCAGTTTAATCTCCACAATCTGAAGCTGCTCTGTTAAGCGCTAGATGTATGATATTTCATTTCATTCATGAGCAAATATCCATGCTTTTGTCTCATGTCTTGAAAGCTGGAGGCTCAAAATGTTGACACAGAGATGTAACAGAGATCAGTGCCTCTGACCTTCAACACATGCTCAGAGGAGTGGAGCGGAGTGGGAGCTTTGGATTGGATGTTGAATGTAGGTGTTGGCAGCCCACATGGAAAAGTGAAATGGAAGGACTTCCCAGCATGCTGTTGTGTCCACAGAGGTGTAGTTGTGTGTAGGTGACAGCTGATTGATCCTTTCATGCTGTAATGGAGCGCTGCATAAATGTGCTTTTTCAGTCAGTAAATCAAACCCCCAAAAGACACTGAACACATGGAGTCTGCAGCTTTGCAGGTTGGGAGAATTATTCTGTGTTGGCAGAGGTTTTAGTGGTCAGAGGTGTGTTGACGGAAATTTATTGGACCACTTGAAAGTTTTTTAATCAAGGCTCGTCCCCAGGAATTTGCTCAAGGGCTTCAAAGTGCAGAGGCTGACAATTGAGTAGAAAGGGTATTATGGTCTGAGTATATTTTATGGGAAGACCTCCTGCCTGGTGGCCTTTTTGATCAGAAAGCAGCTTTCAGATGAAGCCATTGTTCCTGTGGTATTTCTCCCGTTTGTTGGTGCACAAGACCAAGGGCAAGTGTGTTTACTGGATCTCTGTAGTGAGATTAGATGTCATGTTGATTAGAGGAATGAAATGTGTGGTTCAGTCAACATTTAAAGTTGAAAGTTGAGAGTTGCTTGTTGGGTTAATGAGCAACTATTTCTAAAACAAAGTGAATAGTATTAGTCAGAGGTTACCTTAGAGATAATCTTGCGTTGCCATAACTTTAAGTCCCATGAGACTTGGGGGAAGGGGGGTGGTGGTGGTCAGGTGTTGTGAGGGTCACACCTATTAACAGGGGCATATATAGGAAAAAATGTATAAATAGCTCGTTATTGAAAGACTAAATCCACGTCATGTAACACAGTAAGCAGGTAATGAGTGCAATATTTACCAAACAGAGATGTCCTGCTGTAATCGTTGTTGCTGCAGATGTTCGTTCTGCCCACTCTCATATTCTAGATTGGGTTCGGGCTGGAACATGCACAGGTGGATTTGAGAAGTTGCCATTTCCAATCAAGAATGAGAGATTATGTTACTTAGTAGGTTTACAGTTTGCTTTCGGAACCTCCACGCCTGCAAGAAGATGAGGCGATGCTCACAATCACTGGGTACTGCTGCCCCTCAGCAGGCTTCCGGGAAGTTTGGCCAATCAGAATAAAGTGGGCTTTTAAAGAGACAGGAGCTAAAATGGCTTGTTTCAGAAAGAGGATGAACTGAGGGGCTGCATAAAGCTACATTTTAAAATAAAAACATTTTGACCTGTGAATCATGCAAAGCTACGCTAGTGGAGTCCCTGAATAAAAATATAGAGTTGGAAATGAGCATTATAGGTTCCCTTTAACTGGAGCTATCGAATACGTCTGCTGTTCAAGATCTCAACAAATGTTATGCTTTAGAGGCAGATCCTGTATTTTCAAAGATATAAATATTGTATATCTTATACAGGTTAAATAGGAATGTCTTCTTGCCCCCTAACTCTGATTTAGTCATGCTCCCACCCCAGCACCTGTCAGTCAGCTAACCTTCTGTTGTCCCTCATTAGACAGTTCTACAGGGCTTCACAAAGGTCCACATTCAGATACGATTATTAAGTGCCCGACCAATCAGTGAAAGTAGACTCCACTCAGCAAATAAGAAGTCAAAAGAAAGCTTTAATAAGTAGGGTAATGGAAGAGAAGAATTATTCTTTGTCTGAATGGCACCTATGCAGTTATTTTCTTCCTGCTTTAATGGCCACCAAAGGCTGGCTCCAAAAAGTCTAACTGTATTGAATTCTGTGTTAAAGTCCCAATTTCTGTCTAAATACAAAGTTTGTTATCCTCCCTTCCCAGGAATTTATAATTAACCTTCATATAAAAATAACAATAATTCATTTCACAAATGATTGTCTAAGTTAAAGCAATAGTAAGGCTTAAAGCTGCACTAGTCAATATTTTTACATTAACAATGTGTAATGTGAAAAGGGTTGCTAGTAGTGATGAACCCACAGACAATCTGCAGTTCCTCTCAGATCTATGGAGCGTTTTAGCATCTTTCAGCTTATTGTTTTGATTTTGCAGCCCACAACTTTACTGTTTTCGTTCAGTCTCACATCTCTCATTAGCGTCGTTTACAGATGCAGAAAAAGCTCAGTTAAACCCACTCTACACTATCTGACCTAACAACAGACAAAGTTAGTGATTAATCAGCGAACATAGTGCAGCATTTAGCAGCTGAATGGCCAGATGTTTTTCTCAGGAGTTGGAGGAGACCAAAACAGAGCTGAAAGGAGAAGCTGAAAGCAGAGCTGGACAGAAACATGACTCCAAATGAATGCTAATGTTGCTATGTGTCAGTTGAATGTGTAAATTGGCAGCTGTTTGCTAACATGTTTACCATGTCAATATTATAACACACAGCCTTAAGTGCAACGGACACCGGCCGTGTTGCGCAATGTTGTCAATTGATACTTTTAACACACAGGGGAAGCACAGACAGAAGAAGTAGTCAGGTATATGGGATGTGCCAATTCAGGGAGCAAATGTGATCAAATTGCTGCTTTTCAAGAGATTTGATGCTGGGAAATAGGAAAGCGTATCCTGATAACGCATAGCTTGGGAGGTTGACGCCTCACATGCTTACAAGGAAAACAATTGGCATGGGTGTATTGACACTTGTCATATGCACGTCTGCTAGTGTGTGTTGTCTTTTAGTGGTTGCCTGTTTCTCCTCAGCTCCACCCAGGCTTCCCCATTTGACAGAATTTGGATTTGTGGCTTCAGAAACGATCAAGATGGTGGCAAACATTAAACCTAAATCCAAGTTTCAGAAACCTATCGGTGACCTATTTCTATGTGCATGATTTGTTGTTGCCTCTAGCCTCTCGCCTTGATAGCCACACCCATCTATGCCTCCTTTACTGAAACTCACCTGAAATACAACACTGGGGTCTCAGATTGGCCCTTGCTGTGAATTAAACCTGAGATCCCGTGTCTATCCATGCTACAAAGAATGCTGTCTTTTAGGCTTTCTGCCAAGGTACTAAGTGATGTCCTTGGAGGACATACTGACAGACACACACACACACACACACACACACACACACACAGAGTTGCACTCTTGTAGTCCAGTACTGTGTAACGAAGTCTGATGAGCTTTTGCCAGTTGGATGATTTGATTATAGAAACACTGTTTTGTTTCCTGGACTCCTTGCTGCTCACTACCCAGCTCTGTTGTTTGAATAGGCTCACCAAGGTGAAGGCAACCAGTCCTCTCAAGTACATGCAGGGGACACTGGACCAAACAAATGTGTCCTCGACCCAGCAACACAAAAGAACAAGCGTTAATGTGTGTGTGTCTCCATGGTTCATTTGTTTTTTTACTGTGATTCTTTGTACCTGATGATTCTCCTCAAATTCTAAGTATTTTCTGCTGTTCTTCATTCAGTGAATTCTTTCGGATTTTGTATTTTTGTTGCTTGTGATGAATTGTGGTCATTGTTTTTGCCAGTGACTATAATCCTTTGTTTTAGCCAATCTAGCTTCATGGCTCTAGGGACAGCAATGTTTGTTGGTCGGACCACCACTATCTCAACAACTATTGGACGGATTGCCATAAAAGTTTGTACGCACATTCATGGTCACTAGAGGATGAAGCCTACTGACGTGATTCCCTGACTTTTCTTTAAGCGCCACCATGAGTTGACATTTTTGGTCTTGAGTGAAATATCTCAACAACTGTTGGAAGGTTTGCAATGAAATTTGGTACAGACTTTCATGCCCTCCCTCAGGATGAATTGTAATAACTTTGGAGATCCCTTTTCATCTAGTGCCATCATCAGGTCTCAACTTCAATACTTTGGTTTATAACCAAATACTAAAACTCATGTCTATCTGTACTTTGTGTTTAATGCCGGTGACCTACACTTAGTACTCTACCTGAACGCATCCTGTGTAGATACTGACGGAGGACTGAAGCTGCTGCTGTTCTGTTAACTTGCAGCTTTTGCTACGTGGGCTGTGTTGACACTATGTCAACTGTAGGGGTCAATGTAAACTGGCCCCTATTAATTATGGTAGGAAGTGACACAACAAATATCCACAAGGGTTGCTGGTCGATGAGGGGTGGAATAAGGGCGTGCTGGCATACTGGTTTGTATCTGCTGACCTTTCTGTGGAGGAGAAGAAGGAGAATTTCCCCACAGGGATCAATAAAGTTTTATGATTACCAGACACCATGACTATCAAGTGCTGCTGGTTGCAAATTTGGAACCTAATCTGCCCAAAATTGTCTTTCAAGTGATACTGAACTCTGTCCTGTGGGTGTGGCTCCCAACAAACCAATGATGCAGATGATAGATATTTTCAGGCACCTTGGTGTCACCTGAGTTCAACTGACTTGGTCCTCATCTGTGTTGTAAAGTGCCGTTCAGAACACGCCGGCTGTGAACGCAGCCTGTCAGCTGCTCTTTTAGTGAGTGGTGTCAGGTGAAGGACACAGCAGAGATGGCACATGGTGAGGATCTGGGCTTTCTAAAGTAAAGAGGAAGTGTTGACATTGTGGTGACTGAATGGTGACTTTGCATTGTTTGACTTCCTATGTACTTATATGGTTGATCATAAACCAAATTCGTCAAGCTTGTCTGAAAGTTTGACCTTTTCCTTCTCCTTAGCCGCTCTTTTATGGTCAATCAGTTTGAAGCTTCATATTCGAACCCATCAACTTAAGCTGCTTATGTGTTCTGAGGCTAGTTTGTACATCGTCGTCACGTTCAATCAATCAAAACCAGTATCTACACTAAGTGCTGCTGCGGACAGTCTGTAATCTGATTATTGTGGATTAGACCCACTGTATGGAACTCTGGGAAAAAAAAAAGGCATAATCTCTAACTTTGATTAAAGGGTTAATGCAAGGGATATACACAGGATTATATTTCCATTCACCGACCGGTTTTAGCACAAGTTAGAGATGTTTTGTTAGTATTCAGTCATCCACCCAGTTTAAACCAGGTATAACTACAACTGTCACACTTGTGTCATGATTTAAGGTGGGACTCAAAGGTGCGGAAAATGTCAGTACATTTTATGTAAGATTTCAGTTTTATATATTTCATAATTAGCATTTTGAGAAACTGTGGAGGCTAGATGTTGCAACTATTGTAACATGAAGTTGAATGATGCAATATTTTTTATTGAGTAATTTAAATGCAAATGCGTGTGATAAATTATTTTATAAATGTATGAACAAAGTTTTTTATTTTGGTGGCACTCTCCAGCCTCCATACGGCCAGCAGCTACTCCTTATTTTCCATATTTCTTCAACCGTATAAAACTCTCTAGTGACAAATTTATGTTTTTAAAAACTTGGCAAATGTGTTTATTGGCACAGCAGTGAGTCATCCCATTAATGGCTTCCTGTTGACACTTAGAGTAGAACTCAGTATGTGTGACTCTGCAACATCGCAACGTGATCTGGCAAGAGCGGCAACAAGGGAAGAGAGCGACATTATTTATTGATGTTGGTAGCTGATGCTCACGTGTCCATGTACAGACACGCTGAGGACTGAAGTGTGCATTTTCCTTGTAAGACTTAAATATTCTTAAGATTCTTTAGATATTCTTAAATGAAGCTTGCACTTATGGCTGCCACAGAGATACTCCTGGGTCAATTTATAATACACCTGATTTCATTCCACTGGAAATACAATGCTGAGTTTAAGAAATAATTTAGAAGAATCCCTTTTAACTATCAATAAGGATGTTGGCATGGGAGATAATGTACAGAGGAATCAGTCAAAAGTGTAATCCAATGAGATTATGTTTTATTTGAGAAGTTTAACTTGATGGGAGAGGTTGAGGGTTATTGTTGTTTTACTGGTGGAACTGTAATCCAATGAAATTGTGTTTTGTTTGAGAAGTTTAACTTGATGGGAGAGGTTGAGGGTTATTGTTGTTTTACTGGTCGGACTGTAATAACTGCTCAGAGAATTTTTGGAGCAGATGTCTGGCTGCTGGTGATGGTGCCTAGAAAATGGTTTGGTATGACCAGATAACTGCCATGGGGAAGATGTTATCAGGACTGCCCTAACAGAAGAGTGAAATCGTTGGTTTGTACCAACAGACTGCTGTAGCTTCAGGACGTTCAGTTTTTGTAAGTACATTCAGTAATGATTTAATGACTATAAACAACAGTAACCTATTGCTTTGTTGACGATTTACAGCATACATTTAACTAACTTGTTTTACCAGTTTCACCTTGTGTGTCTTTTCCTGCTTAAAGGTCCTCTATATGAGATACTGAACATTAATATAGCAGCAAACAACTATTTGCTATGTAAAGATATAGTGGAGTAATGGCGTCCTGATCAGAAAATGACGTCACACTCCCTCTGTGTGTGGTGTTCCCTGGAGTCCCCTGCCGCATTTATTAAGAAACTGAGAGTGATGCCTATGCAGCATTGTAAAAGCGACATGGCAGATTGCAGTTCAAAGCCTTCAGCTGAAGAGATTCAGGCTGCAACCCTGATGACATCATCAGGGGTATTTTTTCAGGCTTCAGAAAGCTTCCTCCAGAGCCACAATGCACATTATATTATACTGTATATATTACTGTTTTTACAGACTAGTATAACCCTGACAAGTAAACTGACCTTGATGTGTAAAATTGGTGCCCCTTTAACGTGTCTCTGTTCTGCTAGCTATTGCAATCACTGGTGGCAATTATTTTGCAACCATATGCAGCAATTCACGTCTAGCTTTTTAAATCTCAAATAATTGCTTATTGCTGTGATGCTGCAACACAAACATGAGGAAACATTGTTGATTATTCCACTGGCTGTTTATTTGTGTGAAACCAAACTGGCTGCCATCATCTCAGTATGAACTATAAGCTAATTAAACGGCTGTAAATTATTCCTGGCTGATTAGAAAGGTGAAGCTAATGAGGTTAGACTGCCTATTGTGGAATATGATGTGTCTGTCTCTCTGTGTGTGTGTGTGTGTGTGTGTGTGTGTGTGTGTGTGTGTGTGTGTGTTTCTCCATGTCACTTAGCTTGTAAAAAAGCAACAGAGTGAAGTGTGGCTATGGACAATAATGCCACTCTTGGTTTTCTACATGTAATTAGGGCGTGTTTGCTTTGTACACAGCAGCACCTGGTTGCTGGTACACTTCTAAGTTGACAGACTCCGCCCCGTTTCCATTACTGCATGAGGTCTGGGGGTGGGCTCAAGGTGAATACTGGGCGGGATAGGTCTGGTCTCTAAGGTAGAGTAAGTGCATGCCCTCTGGAATGAATAATGTTTGCACATGTCTTTACCAGGATACGGACCTCTGGTATGTCCTCTCGTGTCACATTACTGCTGGCAGTTGTTCATGTAAATAACAGAAAGGACAATGCTTTTGACCTCCTTTTTATAATCCCGCAACCGTCTGTATACTGTCAATATGAGCTGCAGCTAGCGATCTGATTTATCTATATATTGTTAGTAATGATCTGTGACATTTTCCTATAAACAACTGCTTAGGTTCAGGTTAATTTATTTCTAACCTTAAAGCCCTGAAGGACTTTAGGGAGAAGAGGAAAGAGCCTGCTTAGATCTGACTAGTCAATAATCAGTCACAGGACAAAATGAAGTAAAAAAGAACACAGAATTCTGGTGGTAAGTTTTCTTTTCTGAGTTTTAATTTCCTCTCTCCCTTCTTTTCTGTCGTTGCAGTGAGTAGTCAGCGTTGAGGTGGGCCTGTGATGCCACCCCCAGCCACAAGTCCCCCCGCCTCGCCCCCACCAGACGGCGGTTGGGGGTGGGCTGTGGTGTTAGCATCCTTCATCTCCATAGGCTTCTCGTACGCTTTCCCCAAGGCTATCACGGTCTACTTCAAAGACATCCAGATCATCTTCGATGCCTCCTACAGTCAGATCGCATGGATCTCCTCCATCATGCTTGCTGTCATGTATGCTGCAGGTGAGTCATTGGCTGGTTTTACCATTATCTATTTTTAAAGTCATACTGAAATTCGAATTCTCCTTACTTTTTGTGTCATACTGCAGCTATTTGTAGAAACAGTGTCCAATTGCTTTACGTTTCTTATGGCAACAGTTGACTGATATCTGAGAGCCAGTGATGCTAGGAGACATTCTTGCAACTTCTATGTTGCGCTACTGACCTGAGAAGAATACCGTATAGCCTACGAACATTGATAAAATACTTTTTTCCCTTTTACAACAAGCTCACTTAGCGTTAGCTTCCAATCATTAGCCATTTAAACTGTCTGTCCCGTCACTACATTTGGGAGGACCCATCATGCTATTCTGTTTGTATCCCAGTCAGAAAGTAGATGCTAGCAAGCTAGGCTTAATAGCTTCCACTCTGGTTAGCCAAGTTTGCTAACATTAGCATGGATTCCCAGTAGATGTTACTCCTGCTCACTCAGTGTTGTGTTCGCCCTACATTATACAAAGGAGGGGCTGTAGCTAGCTGTTAGCTGTCTCTCTTTCATGGGTCCAGTTGTGGTGAAGACAAATGGCCACACTGCCAAAACTCACAGCAACGAGTTGCCTTGTAGCCTCGGCACTTTGTACGTTACACCGTGATTTGAATACGTACGAAGTCACAGAGTAATGTACGAAGTGCTCACATCATAGATTGGTCTACAAGCAACGGCTAACAACGTTGACCCCTGAGCTGGTTAACTGATATAAAAATCTAATTTTAGTGTCGGTCCACACAAATAATGTACCAATCAAATGACCTGAAGAATACTAATATAGGGCACACTGTCATTGCAGGAAGAAAACAAACACCAAGAATACATACTGATATCTTAGCAAAGATTAACTTTTATTTAAGTTCTACTTTAACCTACTCTGCAAACAGGAACAACAATTATTATGGTGTTGTTCTCCCCAGTAGGGCAGAGGAGCTATTTTAACTATGATCCTCCAAACCACAATGTTAACCTGCTTTTAGGGGAATCCCTTTAGGATTTCATTTTGTTACACATGTTGTCGTTGTTATGGATTATTTGTGTTGTACGGCGGTTGTGCGTTGTTTCCTGAGCAGATTCTCAATTCACAAGGCCGGAAAGTATAATAGAAAAAAATGGAGGCACATTTAGTCAACAGCGTTTGGTCCTGTGGTGGGCTCATGGTTTAGGTTATTTTTCTGCTTCAAGATACAGTAAGAGAAAACAGGATGAGATGGAAGATTTGAAACCACAGCTTCACAGGAAGCAGGCACAGCGTCACATGCTGCCCAGCAAAAGCAACAAATGAGAATTCATTTCAGTATCAATTTCTGATGTATAATCTACATGTAGATTTTTGGGAAATAATTGACTAGGAGCCTGTGGAACAAGGGTAAGAGAAAGCTATAGATAAAATTTAAAATGTGTATTATTATATAGCACATAGCAAAGACAATATTAGCAGTTATAAAATATACATATAAATGCAAAAGGGATTTTAAATTATTTATTTTTGGTACATGACCTACATACATAATACCAAGAGCTCAATCACTTATCAAATTCAAGGTAGAAAGGCACATTTTTTCATATGAAACACTGACACAAAGCTACAGCTAGTCTTGCATTGTTTCTTGAATAAGGAACGTTTGAAGGGTCAGAATGTGTTTTCAGCAGGTCATTTTCCTCCACCATATTGCTCTGATCACCTGCTGTATTTCGCACTTTGGCCTCAGCCCTGCAGCCTTCTGCTTGGCAGTGCCACGGCTGCCATCTGTCCACGCTGTAATCCTCCTGTCACTCCATCCACTGCTGTTGTCACCATCTGCACTAGTCAACAACAGTCCTGGAAAGCTCATTTCCTGTGTTGTATAGTGCAGCTTCCTCCAAGATCAGCAGAAGAATTTAGTAAATGCTTCATTCAGACTATCCTCTTATAACTGTATGTAGTCACGATTGTAATACAAAGATGCTGCACAAGTAAAATATTGTGACTCGTATTTGAAAGAATTTAAAATAGGTTTTGTATTCTGGGCACTACCTGTCAAAAATAAGGAATTACAGCAGTAAATTATGTTTTTATATGTACACTCACTGAAAAGGAGCTCATGAAATCAAACCGGTAAATCTCCCCGACTAATATATCGGTCAATATTAGCTTGTTGAAGATAAATTGGTATCAGCATATGTGTCGGCCAATAAGTAGCAAGAAATGTCAGTAAATAAATGCCAAAGATACAGTGTGTTCGAGGTCATTTACTGACATTGGGCCTCATGCAGGAACCACTTGTATGAACAGATATGTTCTTATGTGGCACATATGAGTGATTTAAGAAAACCTGTCGCATTCATCAGTTTTCTTGTATGTTTGAACGAGTGGTCCAGGCCTGACGTATATTTGAATTTCTTTTGGTTTGGAGACAATCTCTCACTTAGAGAGCATTTACCATGAAGTGTGTGTCGGCCACATTTTTTTTACCGATCACCAACTGCTGCTTTAGCTTTACAATGGCTGTATGTCATTATCATGTGGTGATGTCGTCAATATGTGCAGTTACTAAGCGAGCAGCTCTTGTTACTCATTCATTCATATTGATTGCACTCATCAGCTATTCATTAAACATCTGCTCTCTTGTTCTGCTTCTTACGCTGATGAAGCAATCACTGTTTGAATGTTTAACACCTTTGTAATTCCCCACTGATGTCTCTGTGTGTGTGTGTATTGGTGTGTGTGTGTTGGTGTTTACACAGCTCGGTCATTACTCTGAAACTGCCTGATAATGAGCAACAGCCTCAGACACCCAGAAACATTAAGCCAATCACTCCAAATTGCAGAAAGGACCTTTTTACTTATTACTACCGTCCATTGCAAACCTTGTGACTACAACCTGCCAACCTTTTTACAAACTAAAAATAAAAAACAAGCTTGTTTTTAGCTTGACGGAAAGAGTTACATAGGCGAAAGAGGTCGGATCCGTGAAGGAGGGTGTAATCCTTCAATTTTAATGATGACATGAAAATCATCAAAAACGGAGATGCAAGGTTTTCAATCAACAAACAGTTGAATTCAAAATATACAAAATTTTAAATCGTTATCAGAAGACCAAGCAGTCAAATTCCAGATTGAACAATCAATAATCATTTTAGTGCGTCAAGTAGTAAAAGTACCAAACCTGTGCTTGTTGGAGCCTCAAAAATGTAAATGGTGGCGTCCTTTTTTCTGTTTGATTTCTGTTTTAAATCATGCTAGCGACATAGCTCGATGACATTCCCATCTGCCTCAGCTGTATTTGGCGCTAATTAGCAAATGTTAGCATGCTAACACGCTAAACTAAGATGGTGAATGTGGTAAACATTATACCCGCTAAACAGGGTCGTGTCTATATGGTAACCCTAGATTTGCGAAACTCTCGCACATGCGCACTTGATTCAGCACAGTAGCGCTTGGCACGTTGGAGAAGTTAGCCCTGAGGGCTTTCTGCCAGAGAGCCTAGCCAAGTAGTTTTGGTGCCTAAACCTTACCAAACTGCAACTGTCACAACCACGTGTGAAAAGACTATGGTTTGGGTTAAAATAATAAGTCAGTGATGACTTTTGGTTTCATACGGGACACAAACAGCGGTCTCCTGGGTGAAAGTCCTGTGCCCATCGATTCACACCGACCTGTACCCTGTAAGGACTTTGTCGCTGTTTTCATTCAAATCTCGCGTGAGTTTCATCAAATCTAGGGTTACCATCTAGTTGACTTTAGCATTTAGCTCAAAGCACTGCTGGGCTTAAAGTAACATCTCAGAGAGATTTTCTTTTGTACATTAGTTTGACTACTTTGGGAGATTTATAGTACAGTTTTCTTTGTTGGTTTTTTATAGAATAAATGATCAATTAATCAAAAAATACGGATAGATTCATCAATAATGAACATAATCATTAGTCGCAGCCCTACACTCCTGTACAGGTAGTTCAGTTTCTGGACCAGGATTTAGACTTCAGACTTTCATCAGCCAACATAGCTGCTCAATTATGATGTAGTTTTAGCTTTTGTGTCACACACCTGCCTCTACAGGACTGTAGAAAGCCTTGCAATATTTTGCATCCCTGTAAGTCTTTATCAACTAACAGTGTAAACTGGAAATGTGGGAATGGTTTCACAGAGCTAAAATGTCGTGCTCCTAACTTACCATGATCTATGAGATTGTAAACAAACGGACCGCCTCCCCACCTCCCCCAGATTCTGAACTTTTGCTTTAGTTTCATACTGTAATAACTTTGTAATATGTTGCTGCAAAGACATGACTCAGCCTGAAGTCAATGTAGGTTTTTGTTTCCGACTTCCTAGTGGAATATGATGTTACATGCAAACCTGAGCATGTTCCAACTAATAAGAAATGTTGGTTAGATAACCTCACCCTCTCTGAGGATTTGCATAGTAAGGTGCTAAACTGACAAATGCAAATCAATTGGCAAACAATATGTTTTCCAACAGACAGACATCTTTTTTATGGGTAAAGAGAAGAAACCTTTTTAAATTCCATAATAAGTATATTACTTTGTTATATATTATAATTAACTATTACTATTGTGAGGGAGGGGAAAGTGCCCTATTTTCTGAATTAGGTATAAGCTTATAAGTACTCTACACGGGTCATTTCTGAATAGTCTATAGAGAAAATGACAACACTGATTTAATTTCACTATCTTGCCTATGAAAGAAACAGGCACTTTTCAGCTCTACAGTGCAATCCTTCATAGCATTACATGAGACAGCTGCGAAGCAACCTTCCCTCATCCCCTCAGCACAGCGAGCGTCGCTCTGTGATGACGCGTTTAAGCTGCAGGCTGTGTGTCCGTGTTGGATCAGTGTCGCTAATCCAGACAGAGACAGACTTGACCTTGGGGCGGGGCAGCGTGGAAACAGTGCGCAGCCATGTTACATTCACTGTCAGTCATGAAGACAGGATGCCAAACAAACAGCAGAGCAAACATGTTCACCTGTTAAGTGGTTTATCAGGAAGCAAAAAAGCTAACAAAATATATTTTTCATGGTTGTCTATATAGAGTGCCAGGTGCCATTAATTAGATTTTTTTTTCCCACCCTGATGAAGACCCTGTAAGGTCAAAACCAGTCTGTGCTTTAAGCCATTATGCTCAACTAAATAAAGGCTTTTAACAGAATTTTTCTCCTAGCTCTGCCTAACAGTCCCTGAAGAACGTTTTCTTGAACATGAAAAGTCTTTACCACTTCAAGAGCACCTTGAGGTTTCCCTGGATTTAATGCATGTGAAACTGATTGAGCACTTAGCCTCTGCGGTCTTTTAGTGTGCATGTTGGATTGGATAATCCGTAGAGCATGCAGTTTGCAGAGGGACTATTTCGTAAGTAGAAAGTCATTCAAATGGAAAACGTTGTCAGTGAGTTCTGTGATTTGTCGAGGAAAAAACAAAACAAAGCTGCTATAATGAATATTTTTATATTAACACATGATTTAAATGACTACATTTAATGTGAAAGCTACCATTTGCAGTGACAAACCCACAGAGAATTAACGCGACTCTGCAGTTCCCCACATTTATACTGGACGTTTAGCGTCTTTCAGTAGAGTATCAAAATAATGATGTGCTGCTCTCATTAGCATCATTTTCGGAAACTGCCCAACCACAGTCAAATCTGCTGGTCACTGGAGCAGTTCCAACAATGGCAACCCAGATATCGAACCGGCAACCTTCCTGTCACTAGCCCACTTCTCTAACCTTTAGGCCACCATGTTAACATCATCCAGTTTGATGCTGCTTACTGTTACACAGCTCTAAACTTTACCTCAAAGCCTCATGTCAACCTGAAAATATGGATACACTTTTTATCACATAAATAAACAGGGTTTAGGCTGGTTCACCCTCCATTATGTCCCTGTAAATATCTGTTTAATGGGTCGGCAGCCAGACACACAGTCACTTCAGAAAACCATGTCTGTGTCCTCTTGCAGCAGAATGGCTTTTAAAAGTTGTCTGCTTCCATTTCTGTCGGCTTTATCCTATTTGAAGTGTGATGGATAGCCGGCATCCTCACATCATGAGCTGTACCAGCCTCCTCGCTTCAGCTCACATTAAAGGGTCGTGGAAAAAACTGTTAGACACATTTCTATATGTGTCATTCCCTTTTGGGATCTACTGTAGGTGGTTATATTTAGTGTGGGGTTTTGTCCACTGTGTAATGAAGTCCACGCTGCATCTGGCCAGGAGATGATAAGCCTTTTTCAAGGGAGGTAATGTGCAGGCTCAGGGGCTTCCTCATCTCGGCCGATTCAGGTCCCTCTGAGCCCCCGAGAATACTGATCACTGCTATGGATGCAAATGAGGGGAACTTTCCTCAAGGTCGAAAAAAGATTCATGCAGAGCAAATTAAGTCAGATGACTCCTCGCCCGTTGTGGCTTTTTAAATTGCACTGGGCCTGGCAGAAATATGATACATCTTCTGGATAGTAATGAGAGCATTATTTCAAAAAAATACATCTTTCATTACTTTTCTCTCTCCCTATTCGATTTACACCTCCTGTACTTAAAATTCAGCAAAGAGATGGGAGACAGTGTCAATTATAAGATGCCCAGATTCCTAAAAAGTGCTTTAAGCAGCCACATTATTCAAAGGATGTTATGTACCAAGATATATAAAACTGATCAAATGTTCCCAGACAAATTTAAACAATATAACATGAAGTAACACAGCAGCAATATAATTCGAGTCATAATTAAAAAAACTCTAAACATATATAAAAACAACCTTACTCACCCCAGTAACATATTGGTGTTTCTTAAGTTGTAGTTATGATTCACCTTATTAGAAAACTGAATAACATTTACAGTGATAACTGAGATGTATATATAATAGAGATGTTGAGTCATTAGTTTAGAGGAAACTTCATCATTGTCATTTGAATGGGAATGTGTTCTGTGGCTGGTTTTAATGTGGGCAGTACTGAAATTTAACAAATGCCTGTAGCTATCATCTCTACCAGTCATGCTAACGTTTTAAAGCTGCACTAATGAATCATTTTATATTAACAGTGGATCAAATGACTGTGCCATGTCAAAGATGGCATTCGTAGTGATGAACCCACAGAGAATTATCACCTGACTCCGCAGTTCTTGTTAGCTTAAAGGAGCGTTGTAGCATCTTTCAACTCATTGTTTTGGTTTTCCGGCCTGCAACTTTAGTGTTCTGGTTTAGTCTCACCGCTCTCATCAACTTTGTTTCCAGCAGCAGCAAGCATTTAAAAAATACTCTGATAAGCCCACTGTATGTGACTAAACGGCACACTGACAAAGTTAGCAACTAGCTGGTGTAGCATTTAGCTGCTAAAGAGACAGATATTATCCTCAGGAGTTGGTGGAGACCATCCTGGTACTAAAAGGAGGATGAATATTGGACTTAGAGTCATCAGATGGACACAAACACGAGTCCAAATTAATACCAATGTTGCTCTGTGTCTGCTGGATGTGTAGATTGATAACTATTTGCAAACATGTTGGACCAATATCAACTTTACAAGGTGATAATATGTTATTGTGCACCCCCAAGTGGCCAAAAAATCAATTAATGCAGGTTTAAACACCAAGTTCATTGCTGAGATTCAGGAATTTGAAGATCAAGTTGCTTCACCAGATTATCAAAACCAAATTTTCTGTAACTGAAAACGATAACAGTCCATTACAATTTATAGCATATAGTTCAACAATTACAGTCCACAACATAGTGCGTTACACAACTATTGTACTGTAAGTGTAGTCCGTCAAAGTTGAACCAGGAAGTGGTTGTGCAAGACCTAATGGACATTTACTATGGACAGTTTGGGTAATACTGTTATGGTTGACTTTTGTTTCACTTCTAATTAAGTCATTTAGATAATATTTAACCATATTATCTAAATGACTTAATTGAATAATTAAACTGGGGATTTGGTTAAAACCTAATTAACCTCATTTAGGACTTTTTATGCCAGCTTTCAGTGACAAAAAGATTGGCAGAAACATTTCTGGCACAGCTTTGCAGTTACCTGAATATAAACATTCTCGTTACAGAGAACACAGGCTGGAGAATAAAATATTACTTGATGCACTTTTTCCAACATAGACACTGTATATTAAAACACAGGCTGGAGAATAAAATATTACTTGATGCACTTTTTCCAACATAGACACTGTATATTAAAAAACATTATATAGAACAGAAAACGACACTCTTATATGGAAGTCTTTTCTCATTCTTCACACTGTCACTTGCTTCTCTTGAATTAATTTGACAGGAGACGACAGGAGTGCCGTGTTTAAAAATTGAAACAGCCAAGTCACTGCTATTAATAGAAGCTGCGCTCCCGCTGGCGTGCAGCACTAACCAGATTAAATCATTATGCGCTCACTTTCAGTGATCCTGACTTCTGTAAACATCCGACATGTGTGAGTTGATTTAATGTTTTCCATTTGTTCCAGGTCCCATCAGCAGTATACTGGTCAACACATACGGCTGCAGGCCCATCGTCATGATGGGGGGCTGCCTCTGTGCCACTGGCATGATCTTAGCTTCCTTCTGCACCAGCGTGGTGCAGCTTTACATCTGCATAGGAGTTATTGGTGGTAAGTCCATCTAAATCCGTTTAAGTCCATTTTGAGTTAATTTGATTAGCCTCTACTTCTAAGTAGCAGGTTAAAAATAAAACCATTGTAGCAGGAACAACATTTGCTTTGTGTGTGTGTGTGTATGTATGTGTATATATATATGTGTGTATATATATATATA
>LKNJ01003766.1:7979-40053 GCA_002120245.1 Maccullochella peelii | reverse complement strand
ACGAGACAGAACTTCAAAATAAAAGCACCCAGGGGCTGAACCGTGACACCATGCACACCGCTTATGGAGAAATCTAAAGCTTGGCAGTCATGCTGTGCCTAGCTACTATTGCTAAGCTATGATTGGACAATCTCTGTTCAGGGGAGGGGTTCAGCACACGGCCAATTGTCCTTACATACTGTCAAGCCAAATTGCAGCTTATTTTCATGTCAAGCAATAAAAGTTTTGTGAGTAAATCAAGGGGAAATTTCATCCTGTTCCTATCTGAGTATACAGCCCACCGCCTAGTTTAATGAGTCCCAAGAACGCCCTTGAGCTGGAAATATTTTCAAACCACACGTCTGCACCACTTCACTGTCCTTGAGCAATTCAAAGAATTCCTATCTGCTCCAGGGATGCTATTCTGGCCCTGACCTCTAATCTCCAAGAGGCGAGAGGGAAGAGAATTTCCTCAGGGATCAACAAAGTATTACATTAATATTATTCTGGCCAAAAAAACAAAATAAAAAAAGAAGAAGAAAGAAACAATTTGGGGGATGGAGTTTTAGATCAGCAGAGATTTAAAAAACCTCCCTGTTTACCTTTAGCCATAGATAAAGAGCATACATAGCTAGAGGGGCCACACTAAGATCTTCCCAATTGAGCCCAGAGAAAGAATGAAGGCATTTATTATGATCTTCTACTAGTAATTTTATTCTTAAGCACTGTATAGCTTTCTTTGCAGCCAGCACGAGCCAGAACAAGTGGAACTGCAGATAACACACATACATTTAAGAGTCTGTTAAAGCTATATGATTTGAAGAATTTGTCTATTTTTACTCCACTTCCACGAAATTTAGTATCTCGTCTTATTCCTGGGCAATTGTAAGTTAAGTTTTATGCATTCTAACTAAGGTGACATTTTCTCAGGCTGTATACATGTGCAGAAACCCACCATTTCTGGAACAAAGCTCGAGCCTCTCATAACTGAAGCAGCAGCCAATTGGAGTGGTGCGTAGGCTATCCTCTAATCAGACGGCACAAGTTCAAGCCCATGTGACAACAAACATTCGCGGTGTTCAAGTGTCCTTGACAAGACACTGAATCCCTGTTCAGTGTCTGACCGTGACTCTGAGAGAATAGGAAAAGTAAAAGACTCATGTTTAATATTGTTAGTAGTATAAATCGTCTGCCCAAAGTACAATGCCATAAAAAAGCATGTAAATCCAATGACAAAGTACCTTGGATAAACCCAAGTCCTTAAATCAACCAGCTTTTGCCCGTAGTTATTACACCACATTGATTCCCAGAGTATTTCTGCAGCAATGTACTTTTTTGGACTGAGTCTTTGGCACAGGTCTTCAGTGCATTAATTTCTGCTTGTTTAGCTCGTGTCGGCGTACCTTTGGATTTGCTTTTGTTGCATTTGCATTGGCATTACTGGCAGTAAAAGAAAATGAATCACCCATTTTGCTGTTACAATTTGGATCTTATACTTTAAAAGCTATTCTCCTCAGGGATAATCTGGCTCATTATGTTCCCAGTTTAAAACTTTTTATGAAATACAGTATTTTGTGTGAATACTATAGCGGTTTCTGTATGTGAACCCCCTGTCCACATACTTTTCTGTACTTTAAGGGCTGATTTTCATTTTGGGTCAGACCCCTTAGTTCCAATTAAGGGAAATCTTAATGCTTCAGCTGTGTGTGTTATGTCCATATTGGCCAATTTGCACATCACAATTTACGTCCAGCACCAATGTTCAGTGTCAGTGCAGGAAGTAGTGTTCTCTTTATGTAGTGAGGCAGAAAGTTAGGGGGTTAGGGGGTTGGATGGGCATGTACTGCAGCACATCTGACATTTTAATGCAGGAGACTGGAGTTCACCTCCCTTCACTGACCTGCAATTTACATCTGTGTGTTCATCTTTCCCTAACTTTAATCTAAAGTGTTTTAATTGCCTAAACTAAACCATACCTTAACCATAGTTTATTTGCCATAACTATTATATTTCCATAACCTTAACAATAAAGATAACATAGCTGTCGTGTGCAAATGTTGTAGAAGGATAACATTTTAATAACATTGGCAGTAAATATAAGAAAAATGTGAGTTTGTGGTTTGCCAACAAAGAACACATTTTTGGGAGCTTGCAATATTCAGTGTGCAGACAAGTCCTTTTGCTATGTTAAACAATGCACCTATAGGATGCCCTGGTAGCCTAGGGGTTTAAGGTGCTCATGTTGAACTATAACACCAGTTTGAGTCCAGCCATGGACCTTTGTATTGGATGTAGAAAAAAATAATGTAGTCATTGAACTTAATCTGGGAATTTGCATTATTGTCCAGTATTTGTGTTCTTGTCTGGCAATATGGATGTATTTTTGACAATAGTGTGCTTCCAACTTTGTGGCAACAGTTTGGGGAGTTAACATGACAATTCCCCCATTCACAATGCCACGTCCATAAATAAATGGTTTTCCCAGCTTGGTGTGGAAGAAACATTACTGGCCTGCACAGAGTCCTGGCCCCATCACCTTTGGGATGAATTGGAAGCCAAGATTATTGCCTGACATCAGTGCCTGACCTTCTGGCTGAATGGGAGCAAATCCCTGGAGCCAGGTTCCAAAATCTTGTGAAAAGCCTGAAACCAGAATAGGGGAGGCTGTTATAGCAGGGTCTTAACTGTCATGATATGAGAATGAAACGTCATCACATAAGGATCCTTATACTTTTGGCCATATTGTGTATCATTAAAATGGCAATCCAAGAAATGGATACATTTTTCATTGTCTCTTAAAAATAATTCCTTAGTCCTAAAGAAAATGGGACGATAATAAAAATACAGAGGGGACTGAATCCTCATGCCCATGTTGTGATTCTGCAACAGTTTCCTGTCTCATATAAAACCCAAGTCACCCCTGCAAAACAACATGTGCAGTAACTCTCAGGCAAGCATAATTCTGTGAGGTTATGACACCGTCTGAGTCGTGTGTGGTGGAGCCAGTCCAGTCTGCTTCTGCATCCTAACATGGGAGAAATAAGCTTGAAAGAGAATAACCTTAAAGATGAGGATTTTTGCAACTTGTATCCCATTACCAAATCCCTCACCCCTCTGCAACTCCTTTAGCTACAAAAACCCAGTGAGAAAGAACAGGAGAGCTTCATTAGGCCTATCCACAAGTATAAAGTTAACTAACCTCATGCGGGTACACATCAGCATTCTTCTTTATCTCTCTCCCCTTCACCCTCTAAGGAGCTCTCTCCGGTGACTTGCTGTTCCAGAGGATGCTTCCAAAATGGCGACTCGGGGAGCGCCGCTATTCCCCAGACTGCCGAGATGAGATGCAGGGTTCTCTCTTGTGAGCACCGCCGAGAATAAGAGGAGATAAGCAGGAAGTTGTGTGTGTGTGTGTGTGTGTGTGTGTGTTGTTTTTTTTTTTCCTCACTTTCTCTGATCTGATCTGATGTGAAATCACAAATTGGCCCCTAGTCGCTGCCCCCTGTGTACATAACAGAACTCATTAAAGAGAGGAGGGTTATTAAAAAGTGATGGAGCGAGGGAGGACTCTGACAAGAAAAACGGATTCTGTTTAATAAAAGAGATGGAAGAAGGAGAAGAAGAAGGCACTCCAGAAAGAAACTTGCTGTGGAAAAGAGGTTAGGCAATGAGGGAGCTGTGACGAGAGGCACTGAGTTTACTATTCACTTTCACGGATGGCTTGCACAAATACTCCAGATTCTTCTGAGGCTTTGGACATGCTTAGATATTTATTGTCCAACAGATGATAACAGGGAATAAGACATTTTTTCCACTGGCTCGGTTTCTGTGCCCTACATATAGACTAAGGCCGAGCAGAGACAATGCCATATGAAGGCAACAACTCAGCTGGCTGCAGAGCAAACTGTACGATGCTTCTTCAATCCCAACAACCAGCTAAAGCCCCTTGAGGTCTAGGCTAAAAATACACCACATATTACTGTTCACTTAAGATAAAAGCATTTGTTAAATGACCGTATCATAACATCTTCCCTGCTCAGGGCAGTAGTTTTCTGGCGGGGGTGTGTGGAACAGCAGCGAGAGATCTCTGGTATTCTGCTTCATGGATGTTCATCTATAATCCATCTGTTGTGGCTGGGAACACATACATGAAATGCGAGCAAAGTATGTCTTAGAGGATTGCGAGGGAATGACTAGAAGGAAAGAGAAGTGGATAGTAAAAACTTAACGAGGCACAAGGGCAAAGGAAGGATGGATAGAAAGACAAAGAGAGGGGAGACAGTGAGGAGGTCTGGTTGGGGGAGGAAGTGGGGGAGTGGCGAGAGTTTCTTCCAGGTTGTTTGTTCTCCAGAGGCTACTGTGGATCCAGATGGACTGAGGCTGAGAGGGAACAGAATGTGCATCAATATTTACTCGTCTCTCCTCACTTTTCCCACCAAGACTTGGGGAAAAAAACGCACGCACATAGCCATGTTGACATCACATGTTTTAGATTTTCTAACAGGAGTCTTTGCCTAATGCCATGTAGAGTTCATTTATTGAGGTCTGCTTTGATCATAGATTCTTGAATGAATTAGTCATATTGTAAATGAGCATCATATATATATATATATATATATCATTTGCAGATGTGTCAAAAAGAATGAGTATATGTCCTCAAATGTAAGAAATCTTATGCAAATGAGAGAAGGTGTGAGCTTATATGCGTGCACCCGCCACTTTATATCCGTGAGCAAAAGCTGAGTAAGTGCCTTAAGGTTCTGTGGACAAAAAAGAAGCCCTTTCCCCCCTCTGTGGAATGTGAAATGGAGAAAAATGATAGAGAGAGAGAGAGAGAGAGAAGGATGAGTCAGTGATGTCTCTTGGCTTTGCTGCTCTTCAGCGAGTCACTGTGCTGAGCAACCAGCAATAACTGAAAAGACTATAACCTGTGGCCTGCAGCATCCCACTCTGCAGAAACAAAACCACCTGCCCCATTCAACATCCTCCTGAGGCCTCATTTATAAACATTACAAACACACAGAGAAAGGTGTTGGAAAGTTGTGTGTGCCACTCCCCAGGCAAATGTTAAGCTTTAGAAAAACTAAGCTGGCAGGAGAAGCAGCTCTACAGAAACTATGGCCGGATAGGGCAAAAATTAGGTACGGGTCCCCCAAAAACCCATATTAACACATTAATTAAATAATATGCATTAAGCGAAGCCTGCAAGCTAGTGATAATACTGCTACTCTCACACAACATACTTCTTACACAACATACTCTCACTGCAAGGTACTGTATATCCAGCGCAGGCTGCGGCTCATATAGCATTTCATAAGCCCCACCCTGTCCAAGCAGCTACCTGTAGGCTCTGAGTCTACGTTCCCTTAGGGGTGGGGGGAGTTCAAGGGTCAGTATTCTCCCACCGAAGTGCTTGTCAGATGGTCGAACAGTGTCTGAAACACAGCCACACCTTTCCATCATCGGAATTCAGGGGGGCTGCATCCAACAATTTTTTTTACTTTCCGAAAACCACAATCTGACAAGCATGCCCTCCTCACACGGTGTGTGTGGAGGTAACAAAGTATGCTGGGCTGGAACTTCTCTCGCAAGCTTTATTTTTTCAACAAATTCCATAATTTCTCATACTTACAAATAAGTGCCATGTAACGGTTCGTCACTCCCCACTCTGCCGTGCTGAGCTCTTGTGGGGAGTGACAAGCTCAGCGCGTAGACCCACATATCAACTCAGTACATATTTTACATTCACATAATAATCAATTTCATGAGATGCTAATTTCTTGAGATGTAATGTCCTTTCTTTACCTTCTTTGTCTTTTAAACATGTAAAGTGTGTACCTTAGTGAACTTTATGTGCAAAAGCCATTAATGGCCTGGTTTACCTGCAATGGCTTTACCCCTTCTCCTTCGTCTTTGCAAAGTCATGTTTAAGTCATCGTTCATATCTACAGATGGGTGATAACATCATTTGTTTTTATAATATAAACACCCCCAACAGGGAGGCGTATACAGTAAAGCCATTCATTAAATCATTTTATTTGAAAGCTAATGCATTCGGCACATCCCACATGAATGAATTGTACTTAGCTAATTTGAGTATTATTGTGGATTATTGTGTGTACTTCCCCGTTGGGGGCGTTTTACTGGGAGTGTGGGTTTGGCAATAGTTTTAATGTTTTTTCTTAATTCAGTGAGAGTTTGTGTGTTTGTGCATTTATAAGACAATGTTTAGTATTTTCTGTCTGCCATTTATCCTAATTTTTGCACAGTTTTTATCCATTATTCCTTACTTTTTGCATGTGCAAACAAAGTGTACATTTGTTGTTCCTCAGTGAACCCTGCAGGTACAGTCACAACGTATGAAGATTTATAAAAAGACAGTGTGCTTGAGTATAACTCCAGAAAGTCAGGGATCACACTCAATCAGGCGTCCCCTGAACAGGCATTGACAGGGGGACCCAGAGGACCTGGAAGTGGAAGCAACCTTTGACCGGGGAATGAACCTGGTTGCAGGTGCTCAACTGTAACACCGGTGGTCAATGAGCCACAGTGGGGCAACAGGCAAATAAACACAATTAGTGCAAATTTGCTCTGACAATTAGCAGCAGTTACCTGAGCTCACCTTTCGCTGAAAACAAATATCCCTCATGGTGCTCCATCTATTCAGCTGCCTTACTGATTCTTTTTACACTGTATGCTTGTGAATACTGCACATTTATCTTCAGAGATCTTGTCAGCTTCATGACTTTCTATACAAGGTAGATATTCAGAGCCAAGGTCAAGCTGTGTGGCTGACAGGAGGACGCTGAATTGGAATAAACAGGGACGGGTTGGGTTACCTTTGCATCTCCTGTGGCTGCTTGTATCATCGCCGCCGCCGTGTCCATCTTTGTCTCATCTGCTCCAGTTCCTTTGGCTTTGAAGGGCATGCCTGCTTGCATGTCAGAGATTAAAGGTGTGTGTGTGTGTGTGTGTGTGTGTGTGTGTGTGTGTTTGTGTCTTGATGTCTTTTTCCTGGAGGTGGAGAAGGCAGAGGGCAGCAGAGTCATGCGGACTTCAACTCTAGGAGTTTGTGTGTGTGTGTGTGTGTGTGCACTGAGTGTGAAGTGGAGACAGGGAGAGAATAGAGGCACTTGTCTGTATAATGGAGTAAGAACTCAGCCAGCTTCTAGGAGCCTTCATCTGTCTGCTGCAGCACCAAGACACACACATATTACACACACTCTTTTCCTGGCCCACAGACCCAACCAGACCAGCTGTAATTTGTCATTTGGCTGCGAACTGGGCCGTCAGCGCTGGGTTACTTTTAGCTTCCGGCTCGATGGTAATCCCTCCCTTTGAAGGCCGGCCAATCCAATCCCATGGCTGACATTGCCAGAGAGGACTACGCCATTGTGACCTTTATGGCGCACCAGCTAATCTTTCCTCAACAAGAGAGAAAGAGAGAGAGAGAGAAAGTGAGTGGAAAACTGGCAACGAGTTTAACAAGCTTACTTGCCCTCCATAACTCCTTTCTCCCCATCCTCTGATCTTTTTTTCCTGCAGAAACACCCAAAGCCTTTTTCCCAACACACACTATGTCTAGTCACTTAGTTTTAGAAAAATTAAGAAAAAGTCACAAAGCCCTCTCAGTCACTTGACATTTAGCAAATCCTCATGTTCCTGCCCCTAGCTCTGTGTTCTGGGTGTGTAGAGGTGGCGTGTGCTCTGTTCGGCATTTGGCACATTCACTGACGTGGCGTCATTTAAGGCTTTTTCACACCTAGTTGGTCCAAATCACTTATCTTGGTGGTTTTGCCTTTAATTTGGCTGCTCGGGCCTCATGGGAACACAGGAGCTGGACAGAGAACTTGCTGAGAGGGAGGCTCAGATTCAGCAGCCTGAAGCGCTTTGTTTTGAGCGTGTATATATACATACGAGTGACAAATTGAAAGAATGACCAACATAAAGTGTCACCCCAGTGCATAAACAGATATTTTTAAAACAGTCAAAAAGGAGCATGTACTGAACGACTGAGGAACTACACACTGGATGACAGGTAGACTATGATAACGGTCACGTCACCAGACAACCCCCAAAAAGGAAACATAAGAAATTGTTCCTGTACTAAAACAGAAATTGACATCCATCAAACCAACAGTCTGCCTTGCTAATTTATGATGCAAGTTGCACGGAAAAAGTGTGATCCAGTTCCTGCCAGTTTGTGTAATGTGTACAGGTGGCGTGTGCTCTGTACCTTTTCCTCACAGCATTTAGCACATTCACAAATGCAGTATCAGCAGATGTTTTCAGCTGTACACATAACGGATTCATTATGTTAATACAGGTGATTTTCAGATAATATACACTATACACACATATTGTGTGCAAAAAAAGAAGCTTTTGCTGCTTGAAACTATCTTGCATGTGTCAGTTAAGCAAAATCCTGTGGCCCCTCCTCAACTGTGATAACATTTTTTCTTTAAATTGGTAACCTCACTGTATATAAGTTCCTTCGAGGTCATCCTGGTGGTCTGGTGGTTAAGACACATAGTATATGCAGTAACCACAATATCCCTCATTCCACAGGGGACTTTTGTTGCATGCCATCCCTTTATTCCTGTCCACCATTACTGTCAATAAAAGATGCCAAAAGATAATGTTACAAAATCTCTTACTCCAGAAGACATTCCTTTCAATTTTTTGGCACTGATGGAAGTTACTTTAATTGCAATCCATTGCATCACTCAAGCAACAAAAGAAGAATTTGGGCCCAAACAAACAGTCTGTGGGTTGGAAAATGCCCTGACAGGAAAGCTAAAAACAAAACTGCATCTATTTGTGGCTGAGGAACAATAAAGACGAGCTGAAAGTGCCTCTCTCACTCCGTGGCATTTCATTTTGTTTTTATTTTTGTCCGCCAGCCCCCTGCCATCACTTCTTCTCTTTTGTTCCTGCCAGACCAGGCCGAAAGGGGGTGTGGGCTCAACACGAGCTCACAGCAGCAGGCTACCTTCAATCTCCCGCCATTCGCCAGCATGGTACCAATCAACACTTTACTCCCACCCCGCTGAGAAGCAACCAACTCTGAAGGAGACAGAAGGGGACGTGGTGTGATGGAGATGTAGAGTGCGTGAAAGAGAAAAGGAGAGAAGAAGAAGAAGGGGAGAGAGACAGAAATAGAGGCAGAGAATGAGAGAAAGCAGCTCCTTGTTGAGCATCCTAAATTTACCCCAGTGCTGAGGCTCTCCCGTCATCTTCAACTCTTGCTCTGTCAAAAGATCTGTGCCTCTGCCGAGCCCTGACACACGCACACATGCATACATACACACACACACACACACAAACACGCTCAAAGGTACAGTAAAGTCTTTGATATTACTGAAGCTTCCCAAGCAGCCACCAAGATTACGTTCAAATTTAAATATAAGTACGAATTTCGAGGATGCCTCCACTCAAATTGCTCCAGCTCTTAATACATTAAAAAATGATACCTTTGAATATAACAGACCCAGTCAAATTACACCCCTGTGGATATTTATCTTTTTTCCAATAACGGTTTCTGTGCTTTCATATTTTGCTCCAATTTATCATACTGTGTCCTTGTTGCCTAACCTCTCTCCTTACAAGTATACTATTGATCCCAGCCGTTGCAGTGATAAATGCAATCTTTTATCCAATGACCATCTTTTACAAATGAGAGTGTAAATGGCCGTGTAGATCTGGCCTTTACATGTAATACAATAAAGGTGCAGAAAAGAGAAATACTTTAAATTAGTTTTATGGGTCATATATTTATGCTGTGGTATTTTAGGGGTGTGTATCTCTCCCTCTCTATATATGTGGTCTCACAGTCCAACACAATAACACAATAAACTGTGATGCACTGTCTATTTGATCAGCTGTGATTACTTTTTTACAGGAAGAGATCAACATGTTCACTTTCTTTCCAAGAGTTAGACGAGAAGATTGATGTCACTCTCGTCTCTGCGTTAAATGTGAAGCTAAAACTAGGATACTGTTACAAAAAAACAACACGTTGTGGTTTTACAGGTGGTTATGTGTCGGATTATTCTTGGCAGGGAGCAATGACCTCCGGAGGTCACAAGATTTATTTTTTACCTAGCAAAACACTCCTGGCTGCAGCTTCATATTTAATGCACAGACGTGGGAGTGGTGTCTGTTCAATAAGAAAACGACTAAACAGATTTCCCAAAATTACTATTCCTTTAATAATAAAAGTGTGACTAAAATAAATCTATTATTTCTATGTCTTCTGCCACACCAACAGTATATGGGCAGTGACACGCTTGAAAACTTTTTGGCTAGTTCCTGTCCTGAAGAGGACGAACTGTTCACCACTATGCTGCCCACTGAGCATTGTTCACCTCAGTTCCTGATACTTCATAGTGCAGTAATGTTGTAGATAGCTTGAAGCAGTTTGGAGAATCCAGACGAGCTAGCAAGAGAGGGGAAGGGTGCAAACACACATACACACACACACACACACACACACACACACACACACTAGAGGCACTGGAGTGCAGACAGAGAGACAGTTACGTGGAAGGTTTTTTGATGGTTAAATTTCATGCAGAATTTGGGTCAGCTCTGTGGTTCTGTATCGATGTACCCAAACCTCAAGACTCCACCAAATGTATTGGTTAATGTTTAAACACCTATGGCATATGCAAGGTATTGTTTTTGCAATATCTAAAGTGTCTTCTTCGTTTCTTCTTCCAAATGAATGCCAACTGATGGGAAAATCTTTTGCCAGGAAAAAAAATATTCAAGGTAAAAGGCAAGGAAAGGAAACCGCAGTCATGAGACAGAGTCTAGAAAAGCATCGGGTGAGAGAGGTATCGAGTAAGTGAAATAGACAGCGGGGAAAAAATAGACTTGCTGAAGTAGGGTTAAGTGAAAAAGTAGACACAACGGGAGCGAAACAGAGAGCAAGAGCAACAGCAGAGACAAAGCGAAGAGGTGAGGAAGAGATCAACACAGTGAGCAGAGGAAAAACGTAACGACACCGGCAGATATATCCACAGTCTCGCTGCCTGCTCGCGTTCCCTCTGGCTGCGGCTGCCTGCCCTCGAGCACCAGCAGCGGTGGAGGGACTGGAGCAGGAGGCCCCGGGCCGGGACACAGCATTTGGTCATTTCACAGAGCGCTGCAGCCCACCAAAACAATGTTGAAGCAATCAGAGCTAATTGCGCACTAATGGCTCCCTTTCCACTTTCCTTCTCTAATTGGCTGGAGCACCATCTGCGCACACATACACACTCGAATGCATCCCACATGCACAAGCAGCTCCCACTCTCACAACGCAAACATTCACAACAGGCATCAATTAAACTCTCAAAATAACAGAGAGGGCTAGAAATTGAGAAAATAACATCATATATTCCAGCTAAGTAGAGGATGAGAGATTTTCTAACAGTGTGCTCGGTCACCCAAGGGGGGCATTTCCAGTTTATACTGCCAGTGAAACCTTTAGCATGTTTGCATTGATTTTTGCCTTCAGAGCAGAGCGGTTAAAATAACCATATAATCATTTGTCGCAATAAATGGATTCAGCTTAACAGGAGGAGAGTTTTTGTGACTGGAACACGATCCCTGACGAGCCTGTTATTGCAGCCGCTGATGGATCTCCCTATCACACGCTCCATTTTGCCTCACCTCTCTCCCATCTGGCATGTGAAAATGTGAAGGCGCTTCATTCTCAGGAATAGCTTGTCATTGCTGTCATCTCTGCGGCTCCTTTCCCATGCATCAGGTTCCTTCCCTGCAGTTCTTTGTTATCACTTAGCAGGAAATCTTTTTTGGCTGCGCAGTGTGGAAACCATTGCCACAGGCAAAGGTGAAATGGGTACAGCAGGGAAAGTGTTTTAAGTGCAGTGGTTGCCGTGGAAACCACCTTTACACAGGTTCTCCTTGTTGGCTCACCTTCCATGAGTCGAACGGCTTGCTCGCTTAATTGACAGATTCAGAAACACACACAAACTCCCACACACACACACACACACACACACACACACAAAGACAGTCCTGGAAAATGATTAAATCCGTTGCCCACCTGCTTGTTTACACTCTGGCAACCGATTCTTATGTTTCCTGTTTACTGAGACATTGTCCATGCTACCATCTGTCCATTTTTCCTGTTTGCAGTGAAAACACAATTTGTTCAAAACAGGTAGAGCACTTCTCTTTTGCATAACTGTTTCAAACAACAATGGGATGCTTTGTTTTTGCTCAGCAACACACCGTGTCGCACACGGTGAGCAAACTGTTAGCTACATATGTGTGTGCGCTCTTGTTTCTTGTATACAAGCAAATATACAAGTGTATTTGTGTGTGTCTAATCCACATGTGTGCATGTGTGTGTGTGTGTGTGTGTGTGTGTGTGTGTGTGTGTGTACAGGGCTAAACAGAAGCATATTAAAGGTGATGACACTACCTTGAAGAAAGCTCAAGGCTATAACTGGGAGACGCAACAAAAAAACAAAATACTCACATATTTGCGTGTGACTCATGCTCTGTATTCCAGTAATTGTACTGGGTATAGGTCTCTCTGTTTGAACACCTGCATTTGTATTTCTTCCCAAACACGATCGCTCTGGTTTGATTCTAACACCACAAGACCACATTCGTCTGAGCTGATGCAAAGACGTGCAAGATAACTGAATTTATAACATGTCACACTTGTCAGCTGAGTAAAACAAAGTGTGCAGATGCAAGCTGAGAGTAATGACGCTCCGTCAGAGCGCTGCTAAGATTTTAAGCATTTTCACATCCCATATGGCTAAACTGACAATAGCCTTTTTAATTTCTATCTTTCCCAACATGTTGAATATCATCTCAGATCTGACTCTGAGCGTCTCTCCTTCGTTTGATTGATGCAGTGAAGTGAGTCGAACCTCGTTTTGGGTTTACCCACGCTTTTATTTACACTCTGCATCACCGGTTACATCATCTTACTGTCAACTTCCAAGGTCAATCGGTAATATTTCACAGGAAGCAGTGAGCAATGCTATATTGTGTGTGTTTGTGTTTGTGTGTGTGTTTAAGCACAGCAGGGCTGACTGGAGCTTTATTTTTGGTTAAATATGCTGATTTGTGGTGAAAATTAGGACTGGGCCTTTATGTGTGTGTGTGTGTGTGTGTGTGTGTGTGTGTGTGTGTGTGTGTGCATGCACGCAGTGGGCTGTTCTTTAACGTGCCACATTGTTCTGCACCTCGTCCCTGAGTGCGACAGGAGCAGATGTTAAACCCAGCGCCGGCCGCGGGGCTTAGCACACAACTCCCATCAAACTAAACTATTTCCCCCTCTGGACGGTGGCTCTGCAGGCCTGTTCAGCTCTTTATCCAGCGTTGATTCTCTTTGTTCATCATAAATCCTCTGCTGATGCCACAGGAAGAAAAAAAAAAAAACAGGCAAATGTCAACCCCCAAACTGGGACAAAAAGTTCTTTCTTTCTCGTGGTATTGATGTCATTGCCCTTGCTGAATGGGCTGTCACTGCATGGTTTTTGATGGACAGGTGCTGGGGATGATGGGTAAATTGAGCAGCTAGGATTAGGAAAGACCAGACAGGTGTGTTATATAAGATAATTAGAGAGAGGGAGGAAATAGTGTTTTTCTTTGAGTGTGTGTGCATGTCACCACACAAACTCTCCTCTCATCTGTTCCGGAGAGGCGCACATTGCACTTTTCTATTACTTTCCTAACCTGGTCCATGTAGAGCTGCTGTAACCCCGCGGGTCAGTTTCAGGGAAACAGCAGGCCGGGGTTTTGAACTAGCAACCCGGCGGTCGCTGGGAGAGAGCATTACCCTCAGTGGTGTGCAGGTCCAGACCTCTTGGCAGAGTGTTCTGACAGAGAGCAAACACATGTAACCAGTGGGAGTTGGCCCATCTGTCTCTGTCTCGGCTAGTGGCACTCACATGCACACACACACACACACACACACACACACACACACACACACACACACTCACGCACACAATTCCTCAGGAAAGTGAGACATGAGCCCGTGTTGGCAGTGACAAACGGACTGCACGGCGAGGGAAAACCAGTTAGAAGATGAAGTGACCAATATATCAGACAACCGAGACTCTCCCTCTCGAACTCACTCGCTGTTGTTCTGCTTTCTCTCACACCCTCACCGTACAGGAGCTATAGATAAAAACAAACAGCTTTTAAAGATTAAAATTCAAGCACTTTTCAAGGCACCAAAAATGTCCAGACTCTCAAAGCCTTTATTATCACATCTAAGATTTTTGGTTTACATAAGTGATTGTGTAGATGAAACACCAGATTAGGTTGAAAATCAAGCATTTTTCAAGGAGTATATTCGAAATTCAAGCATATTCCTAACCTTGAAAACATAACCGTTAAAATTAAGCATTTTCCAAACTTTCAAGTCTTTGTACGAGCCCTGTATATTTCATTAATCTACTGGTGCCTGCCATAGAGTTCTGTTTTTATTTTCCCAAGTTTTGAAATGTCCGTCTGATTTCTGCCTACATCCCATTTGGCTTGTGAAGTGGGAAAAGTATTTTTTTCCTACTGTAAATTCTAATTTCAAAGTTTTCATGGGTAATATTATTATCATTATAGGTTTATGGTATTGCCATCAATTTTAAATATTTCAACTTTGTTTGTAAGAAATCAGACATCTGAAGTCCTGACGTCACCGCTGGGCTAGCTGCTGTGACTCTACGACCCCATTTACACCTAGTCACTCCATGTGTCAGAAAGGCGGATCAGAAAGCTGTTGGAAATAATATAATATATAATAAAGAAAGCTAAAGTAAGTGTAAATGCATCCAAGACAGATTGAAATCTGTTCGCTATCAATATTCTAGGATAATGGGCAGCACTTGCTGGTAGAAGTTAAAACCTTTGTGATTTTCACAAAGCTAAACATTGAGTAATATGTTAGCATAAAAGCTACAGCTCCCATGAAAATTTACCACCAACGGTCATCACGTCTAATGTCATTTCCCCAGCTGTTTAGTTTTAATCTAAAACATCTACACAATCGCTCTGTCCCGCTTTTGTTATGTCTGATCTAGCGGAGAATGCTCGACTAGCCTTATTCTGTCGTGCAGGTAATGTTTAACCCTCTATGTTCTAGGGTTTTTGGGAAATGGTGTTTGTTAAAGGTCGCTACAAACACAAATATTGAATAATCAATGGTATAGCATTGTTTTTTTAAACGTACCTTCCTTATCTAGACATATTGAGTCAACAACACATCATATTGTTGAGAAAGGTAATGTTCCAAAGCTGCATTTTTAGTCATTTGCATTATTCCAATGTCATTTTTAATAAGGTTGTCTTACTTACTACTTCTTACTATCTTACTAATGGAACACTTCGGTACTCTATAGAGAAGAAGTCAGCCAGATGTGTGAATCAAATAAAACTTCATTGTTGGAATTTGGGAACACCATGCCACAGTTGCTAAACAAATCCAAAACTGACCAAGAATCTAAATGTGAATACATTTAAACCGCTGAATGTATTATCCACTTCCAGCAAAGCGTTAACTTAAGCTTCCGCTCATGGTTAGCAGTTTAGGTTTAAGCTTGATGATCAGACATTTCGTATCAAAGTGTCCTTCAGGAGTTGTAGCTAATCTCTCTCTATATGTGTTTTAAATACCCAGGTTTGTACCATTGACTTTGATCAAAGCGCTAGATATTTTCCAACACAATTGTTCACCTTTGTACTGATGATTCAACCGGGAGAGTTTCACACCCATCTAAGCCTTGAAGCACTCCAACTGCCAATTACCTAACATCTTTCAAAACAGCAGCAACATCTTTTTCCAGTATAGCTGATGCACAGAATCCATAACCAACATACCGTAATCAGTTTTCATAGGGTTAGTTCCATTCACCTCCACTGTATTGGTGATATGCAAAACCTGTAAAAAAAATCTAATCCAAACCATCCGCATGACTAGATACCAGTAGAACTAAGAAAATGTGCAATTTCTCAAGTCACAAAAGACAATCACTCCCCCATGGCTATATATTCTCTCCCCCCCCTCCTGTTCTTTCTGTCACTCTGACTTATTTCTTGTGGTGATAAGGATGGAACGATAGGTGTGTGCATGCATGTGACAGAGAGGAAAGGGGAAAGCGAGACAAAAAGAGAGAGGGACAGATTGTGAATGTGTGAGGAAAAGGCACCGACGGGTTTCACCTAAAGCGAGGTTCATTACCATACATCTGTCACAGCGCCGACGGAGGTCTTGTTGCCAATGGCAATGTGGAAGGGAGTTAAAGAGCATCAGCATCTTTTTCTCTCTCCTCCCCCCGTTCCCCCCTCCCTCTCTCTCTCCCTCTCGCTGTCTGTCTGTCGCCGCCGTCTCTCCTCCTCTCTCACTCTCTGAGCGAGAGCAGTTAAACACATCAGCATGTCTGTCATCGCTCTGGCTTCTTCGTCTGCAGACACTGACACAGTGCAGACAAGAAAAGTCCATTATCGCTTCCCTCAGTGTGACTATTTATCTCTCTCACCATCTCGCCCTGTCACTTGCAAACCCACCCACTTACCCCGCCCGCAAACACAAGCACGCACCCACGCCAGCCACCTAGGACTGTGACGGGCAAAACATTGCATCACTTGTCTTTCTGTCTTTTAGCGAGAGCTGCTGAGCACCCTACTTTTCCAAAGGAAAGTGTATCTAAACGTATTGTGTGTGTGTGCATGCGTGTGTGTGTGTGTGTGTGTGTGTGTGTGTGTGCGGTTGCGGTTGCTGGGGAGAATTTTATGGCTCCTAAATGTGTGTGTGTGTGTGTGTTTTGAAACTGACTCAGTATTGCTCCCCCCTTCCCCCAATAACTATCATCAATATGTTCTTTCCACAAGACATTTAACCCCAAACTGCCCCAGCCGGGACGCTCAGAGACCAACAGCTCAATCAGAAGGTATTGCTTGAAAGGTGCATGCTCAGTTGTGTTTCCCTGGACAAATATAAAAAGGTAAGAAAATGTACAGAATGGACATTTTGGAAAAGTATGTTTTATTTCCGAGAATTAAGTATGGAGCTAAATTCTGAATGTGTTTAGCTAGCTTATCGTATAGACCGGAGGCCTGAGGAAACAGCTAGCCTGGCTCTGTGCAGGGAGGAAAAAATGCCTCTCAGTGACTCTGGCTGTCCTTTTTACATGATTTTGAAAACCTGAACATAAAGATGACAATTTGTTAGTTTAGGTGGAGTTAGGTGTATGCTATAGCATGTTAACGCCTATGTTATACCCTCAATTTGTTATTTTTCATTTCAGTTTATGTACAGTTTAACCCCAAAATACATGTAATTAGCTTCAGAAATGTTGGAACTCTGTCAACAGAGCCAAGCTGGGTGTTTCCTGCTTCAAGTCTTTATGCTAAACTAGGATAACAGCATTCTGATTCCAGCTCCGAAAAAAAGAAAGAAAGAAAGAAAGGTGCATTTTCCAAAATGTTTTACTATTACTTTAATTAATCTATCTATAATCTACAAGTCAATTATTTTTGTGTTTCTTTGTATTGTATGTATAAAATGATGATTTTGGACTAATAAATTGTAATGTGGGTTAATTATTTGCAATCCAGGTTCATTATAGAAAAATTGAAAGACATGTTCAAAATGACATTATGTGAATTAATATTTTCAAAAAGGAACAAAAGGATATATTATTGCTTCATAGCATTAGGGTGTTGTTTGTATGAATTGTCAAATTTTATGTAACTGTGATATGTGATTTTGGTTGTGTATTTAAATAATATTCATTTACAAAATGGGAAGAAAAACATAAAAAAATAAAGTGTTTAACCAACCCCCTCTGACACACATCACCTAATGAACCAAGTCAGCTGAGCTGTGAATGTGCATCTCTTGAGCTTTCAGTTCCACCATGCAGATGTCGATCTTCCAGCCGTCAGATGCCGTGAGACACATTTGCAGCTTTGTACTTTTAAGACAGAATACCTTTCAAAAAGGCAGCTCAGATCCATTTCAGTACTCCAAAGTTTTCCCCGGACAATTTGGACTTTTGGCTATCTATCAAACTGCGTTGGAGCTAAGCGCCTGCCTGCTGCGACCCTCATTTTAACTACAAAAACTCTGTTTAATGGCAAAGCCAGCCCTATTTTAGCTGCTGTCATCTCTTCAAACACACACCCGCGCCTCCATCTGAGCGCTTTGTAGTTTTGAGGTGGGAGCGCCGTGTGTCTAAGTGGAATGGTTGACTGGTCAGGCTGGACGAGGTGTCTGGGAAAAGGCCTATCCTATCAGGTAGAACCTCCATCAGCGCTGCAGGGACCTCTCTGCTTTCAAGCCTCTAGCACACTGACAGAAAGCTTTAAGGACCTCTTTTAAAGCGTCGACTATCTTCTGAAGCTGAGATGGAGAGAGACTTACATACACACACATACACACACACTCAAGCGCAGTCTGTCACGAGTCCAAATGAACAGCAATGTACTGAAGTAAGGCAGATGTAGTGGAGCCGGTGTAGGAGTGAGGCGGAGAGAGGTGAGATTGGAAGTCTTGCGGCAGGAGGAAGAAGGAAACTAACAGAAACATATTAACCAGAGGCTTATTTTTGGGAGTCTTTCAGCAATAAAGCAACAGGGGGAGAGATACAGCTGAGGAACGCTGCATGTTCCTCCCACTGTTGGCATTTACAGTGAGAGCACTGTGCTGAATGAAGTAACTAATGTAGATTTGATGCATATGGAAAGATATTTGAGGGAGAGTTGAGGTCAGGTTAGAAAATTAGACGTTTCTCACCTGTTGCCTCGATGTTGGCTGTGTTCAATGCAGACGAGGCCTTGCTAGACTATGAAGAGACCGTTTCTTTGGCTTCGTGTCTATACTAAAACCCCCTGGAAGCACCGAGTCCTCTCCGGTGAATTTTCGTGCTGAAATACACCCCGAAGGAAGCGCTGCTGTGTTGTCTCTGCAATCGAGGCAAATGACGCACCCCATGTTGTGCTCCTCAACCAACATTTACTCCCATATTTATCTACATCGCCAGACCCAGCTGCAGACCGCTGATTGGTTTTGCTTGAGTAATGAGTACAATCGACAAAAGTACAATTTAATTAGGAGCCACGAACGGCAAGGCTGAGATGGAAGATACTGGAAGAGGACGGGGATGGCGATTAATGGAACAACGCCTTCCCAGTGTTCCATCGTAGCAATCTGATTTATTAATTACCCACGGCGGTGGGGTTTTTATCTCGCTCGTCATGCAAATTGGCAGAAGAGACACGCTTGCGCATACACACTCACAAAGGAAGGCAACATTTGATATCATGGGGAGGCTTGTCTTCCCTCTGTGTGATGTCACGCTGTGTGACTCACAGCAGGTTTATTTCAATGAGCACTTGATAGAAGGTATGATTGACAGTTTAGTACAGTCTAAACGCACACACACCACCAAACACGGCTGACCTCAAATACACACATGATTGGAATTTTTTTAGGTGGAGAGGTCAGGGTTGGTGGAGTGATTAAATGTAGCCTGCTTTTTGCTGCTCTTATGGCAGGTGGTTACGTCACAGCCACGAGACAGTCTGGGGGAAGAAATAAAAAAATAAAAATCCCACTTTAATATCCAGCTGCTGGATGCCTCTGGCAGGGATTAGGACGAGATTGCACTTGAGTGCTCTGCACGTCCTCTTTGGAGAACTGTATATCCACAAACACAATTTCTCAGACAGACAGGCATACAGAAACAGCACACAGACATATACAGCATGAGGGAGACGCACATTCAGGTTGTAGCTTTCTGTCTTTTATGCTAAATCAAAGCCATGCAGTGTTGAAGAGCGGCAGACCCACAGAAGCTTGTGGCCTGTGACATGCTATGTCCCCCCTATGTGTGGAACCACTGAGTACTTGTACTGTACGTGTGGCAGTTTCATTCTTTCCTGGTGCTTCTGCACACAATTCTCCAACAAACTCACCAGATTTTTGCCTTAAATCTATTTTGTTTGTTTCCAATAATGTCTGCTGTTTGCGTAGTTGACCGACACCGGTGGGATGGAAGTTTAGATGTTTTGTTTTCATTTCAAAGAAGTGACTCGTTGAAGAGTCAGTGCTCAAAGCTAAAAAATGTTTTGCCTCTGGTGATATTTTATTTTGTCAGAAGAGGATCTGCGATGCAGACACTTAGAATGAATCACCAATGATGTGCTGCTCGTTGGCGGGAAGTTGTGCAGACTGCAATGTTTGAAATTTCAAATGGCACGCATCGAGCATGCATGCATGCATTCTTTTCAGCCGCAATTATATCACTCACTGCATTTGAGTGAGCTGCCACGTGCTCACACTAACACATGGTTTACTTTGTTTGTGGTAGATTGTGTGTGTGCATCTGTGGGCGTAGATATACTATATGATCTCAACTATTTTGAACATTAATTGAATGTCACCTATCTTTTTTTGGAGACTATTGTGCTCACTAATGACTGGATTTGAACTGTGTTGAGTTTGTTTCATTACATCCATTGGTTCATTTGTGCAGTGACAAACAACAGGCACAAAATGATCAAAAAGCAGCAAAAACAAAAAGCTGAAAACTGAAAAAGGAGATGAAAGTTACAAATTTATGCAGATAAGAAGTAACCCAAGGAGCTTATTAAAAGTATCAAACCATAACAAACAATCGGGGAAAGCAGTAACAATAAAGTTAATCAAAATGACCCAAATATTAGTGTTGAAAAAGCTCAAATTAATTAGAGTCATAAGTTTTAAAGACAAACAAATTAAAATTAATTTTGACTAGGAAATCAGTATATATATATATCCTTGCTGTTAGGGTTAGTAGTTAAAATTGTAATTACTAAAAAGAGGAGTTTTAGTTATTTTTTATTCATTAGATATATACATATCATTGTCAGTGCTGGTAATATGATTGGTGCAATATATGTGTGGTTTGTTACATCACTTAAAATTGAATGACCACACAAGCAGTTAACCAGCTTGGGATTGACTGTGCTAATCGTTGCTTAGCCCCATCTGTGATTTGAAAGCTCTGTGTGATACTTCATGGTACTACTTCGCTAGCTGCTCCGTGTTGTGATTCAAATCACTGACTACCGTGCAGACTTATTTGCAGTCACCACAACTGGACCCATGAAAGAGAGACAGCTGTTTGATTCTGCTAGCTAGACGTTTGAATACTGTGGGACAAAAACAAATGTGCCAGAGCTGCTGATGAATCAGCAGGTGTTGAAATAACGTTAACGAAAAGTAATGTCTAGTAGAAATCAGTGGAAATGTTAGCAAGCTAAGCTAACTTGCTTCAACTTTCAAGTGGAAGCTTATTAACCTAGCTCTCTAGCTTCCCCTTTTATACAAATTTAACAGCAGGATGAGACTTCCCACATGTTGAATATTATAAAGGGACAAACGTCTTTAAAAAAGATGCTCTGTGAGCATGTTGAAAAAGGCTGACTGACACTGCTATGGGAAATGCTCACCCAGATGCCTGAAGCTTAGACCTTGTTTCACAAATATGTGGGTTTACCTTTTTTTTTTTTTTAAACTGCAGTAAGAGCTGCAGTTTAAAAAAAAGGTCATAGCATCAGTCATATTGGTAATAAATGGTGTGTGTACATACAAATACATAAACACTCATACAAACCATCACAAGAAAATGCATTCCAAAAAGGAGTACCACAGATTTAGCTCTAACACACACCTTCCTTTCCCTAAACCACCCTTACTACTTCCCTCTTTCTCTCTCCCTCTGCCTCCACTTCGATGCAAAAGACCTTGATGTCTCTTTGAGGGTTTGCCACGGCACATTTCCACGGCAAATCTAGCGTGTTATGCCTGTGCCAGCATTGCCAAGTTCTCATCATTCATCGTGATGACTCACAAAGCAAGGCCGAAACACAAATGTCTCTCTGCCATCGAACCCCCCTGGATGAGAGAAAACATGTCTTCATATTAGCAGAAGAAAAGGAACGGATTCACACTGATTGGCCTCTGCTGCCTCCCTCCCGTCTATTTTGATGATCAAGCCTTGAGCAGGTGTATCAAACAGTGGCCTTGTGAGGGAAAATCGTTTTACAGATTGTGGGAATCATTGTCTTTAATTACCTTCCTTCGTGTCCTCCTGAATATTTCACAGGCTGAAAAGACCACTGCTGAATCACGCGAAAAGAGAATCATGTCTCAAATCATGCAGAAAGTCAATGTGACGTGATATCCACCAACTTCCTTGTTAACACTGGTTTCTCAGAGCAAAAAAAAAAAAAATCAGCAACCCCATTCAGCACTCCCTCATATTCTCCCTGAGGGGACGAGAATTCACATCCAGCTTGCGCAAAATCAATGATCACTTGAGTTCACGGTACAAAAAGAGGCAGAACTCGTATTTACAGTGATCAAACAGGGTGGCAAACCAGTTCCTGAGGCATGCCATCTTCCACCCACTCATAAAAAACTACCACGCACACTCACATATACCAACACACACAAACATTACACAGGCTCTGAGCCACTGCATGCCGGCTAAAGCAACATTTGATTTGAGGTGATGGAAATGGAGGAACGCAAGCTTGTAATCCTGTGAGGGTGACTCGAGCCCGTTTGAAATGGGTCCCAGTGGCGGTGCGGTACTGGCTCCGGGGCAATGGTAAATGAATCTGTCTGCAGTCACACAGCCAAATGAACACAGGGAGCTAAGTAAGAGAGCGGCGGGTGCAGCAGTTCATTTATGAAATGTATTAGGATTTATGAGGCAATGAAGTGTAAAGGTGCTTTATTACTCTCCCACCGCCATCAGTCGACCAAGATGGAAAGCAGAAATGACACTCGAAATGTTTCAACTGCTGTTTTCTTTCCCTTTCTCTAATGGCAGGAAACTGGCATAATGAATAAAATTCTGGAATCAATTTTGAAAACTTCCCATATTATATATTTATTTCTATTTTCTTTCATTTTTATTCAGGGGAGATTTCTATACTTTTTGCCAATATCTGTGCTATGTTGTCTATGGAAAAGGTACCCACATGGTCTCCAGGTCACACTATCACTCAAGTCAAAAACATACCACCTGATGCCATATTTGCAGGAAAATATTTTCCAATATACTGTATGTCTATAAGCCAACATTAACATGCTACACTGTGACTTCTGGTTGAATCAATCCTGAAAGCCAACCAGGTGTGGAAAGAGAGAAAAAGGTGCTGATCTCCTAAAGCCATGTCAAGCAAAAGGAATAAGATGATCTGTGTGCGTGCGTGCGTGCGTGCGTGCGTGCGTGCGTGCGTGCGTGCGTGCGTGCGTGCGTGCGTGCGTGCGTGCGTGTGTCATGGGACTGAAATGTGAAGAGTGGTTTTGCTGGTTCAGTACATCCTGGTTGAGATCAAAATCATCTCAAACTTGTGTGAATGAGGTCTCCAAGGAGGGTAATGGAGAAAAAGGGCAGCTTGGTGGTTTGTGGTAGATCGTGTGTGTCCATATACTATATGGATCTAAACAGGATCTCAGCTCTCTGAACTATATGAATCTTTTTTTGGTGATTATTTTGTATTTTTGCAATTTGTGTCACATTTTGTGTAAGTTTGTGTCATTTGGTAACAAACTGTGGTAATATTTATTTGAACTTTACTCTGAGGCAATACACAATCTTGAGGTAAGTTTTGCCTGAAAAGACAACTTCAAAAAGTCCCCCAAGAAATAATCTGCAAAAATGTTGGATTGTTGATGTCGAGGTTTCACTTTATTTGACCTGGGCCTGTATTTATCAAGGTACATTTATTTGTCATTCTACAACACCAGGGCTACACAATGCTGCACAATGAAATGAAAGTTGTAGCCCCCTTCATGCTACACACATAGAACATATATACAAGTATTTAAAAATAGATAAAACAAGTTACTTATATACATATATTATACAAAGGTAGTGGTATGGTAATGTGCAAATCCAGCATAACAGAAAGTTCCATGTCTTTTATTTATGGTGGAGTGCAGAGCATGAGATGGAGTTGAGGAAAGAAGCTTGTGGTGGTGGGGTGTGGTTGAGAGAGCTCAGCTGCAGAGGAGAGGGAAGGGGGGAGTGGCATAGTGTGTCAGTGGTTGCAGGCCGGGCAGCAGGTGACGGCTATTGAGTAATTAACATGTGCTTATAGCAGTGTCACCTGCAGATGAGGAGAGATCTGACTGGAAGCTCAGATGAGAAGTGAAGGAAGCTGAACCGTGACCAGAAGGAAGACGCAGATCCTCGGGAGTGACGGCGGCCCTTGTAACTTACCTGTGTGCTTGAAAATAAAGGGTAAGATTCCCATTCAGGCCCGTACTGTGTGTGTGTCTTCCTCCGTTACCGAACCCCTTAGCACAAGCCGTGCTACAAAGCTGCTCTGTAGTCTGGTGGTACGGTGATACTTCAGTATCGCTTGCCAGATGGCAGCAGGGTGAACAGGCTGTGGCTGAGGTGGGTATTGTCTTTTAGTATCCTTTGGGCTCTGCAGAGACACCTCACCTCTCCAAAATCACTGATGCTCGGTAGATGGCACCTATGATGTTCTGGGCGGTTTTAATAATTCGCTGCAGAACCCTCCTGTCCTGGGCCATGCACATCCCATGTTTGTAATGTTTCCAGTCAGGATGCTTTCTACTGCAGTGAAGATGTGATGTCCATGACAGGTTCCCTGTGATGCGGATTGCCAGGAACCTAAAACAGTTCACTTGCTCCACCTCAGCTCCACTGATATAGAAAGGAGTGTGTGTCTTTGCCTCCTTTTTCCTAAAATCAACATCAGCTCCTCTGTGCACCACACTGCAAGATTGTTGATTTCCTCCCGATATGAAGTCTCATCATTGTTTGTAATCTGGCTGATGATGGTAGTGTCGTCTGCGAACTTCACAACAGTTTGCTCCATGTCAGGAAATGCAGTCATGGGTGTACAGTGTGAACAAGAGGGGGCTGAGCACACAGCCCTGGGGGAATCCAGTGTTGAGCACTAGAGTGGATAAAGTGTGATCGCTAATCTGAACTGTCTGGGGTCTGTTTGTGAAGTCCAATATCCAGTTGCAGAAGGTAGTACTCAAGTTTCATGGGGTTGATTGTGTTGAATGCTGAGCTGTGTTGCTACTGAGTGGAGGGCTGTGGAGATGCCATCCTCTGTGGATGTGTTGGTTCTGAATGGAAACTGGTGAGGGTCCAGGCTAGCTGGGATGTTGTTTTTGATGTGCTGGAGAACCAGTTTCTCAAAGCACTTCATAAGAATGGGGGTGAGTGCCACAGGGCAGTAGTCGTTTACATTAGACACTGCAGACCTTTCGACCTTCTTGAAGCAGGTGGGAACACTCTCCTGTGGCAGTGATTGTTAAAATGTCATTAAGGTAATGACATCAACTAGCTGGTTGGCACATGTTCTTAGTACACAGCCAGGGATGTTATCAGGCCCAGTAGCTTTACTCACATTCACTCGCAGCAGGATTCTTCTCACATCCACTGTGGATACTGACAGTGGCCAGTCTTCTGGAGGCAGAGTAGACTTGACAGCTGACTCTTTCTTGAGGAGATCAAAGTGAGCATAAAAGGTGTTAAGCTCATCTGGCGACGTGGCCTCAGACATGATGTGGCTTTTGTAGCCTGTGATGGTCTGGATCACTTGCCACATATCTTTGGTGCTGTTAATGTTGAGGTCTCTCTCCAGTCTCTCGTGATGTCTCCACTTTGCCTCCATGATGCCAGCTTTCAGTCTCGCTCTAGAGGCGTTGTATGCTTCCTTGTCACCTGACCGAAAGGTAGCTTTTTTTTGGCTCTGGAATGGCGAGGGCCCTCACGTCTCCATTCATGCAGGTTTTTTGGTTGGGGAATGATTTTATTGTCTTTGCGATAACCACATCATTAACACATTTACTGATGTATGATGTCACTGATGTATATTTTTCAAGGTTTATGTAGTTCTCCTGGGTGGCGGCATCTCTGAACATGTGCCAGTCTGTGCACGCATGTGCAAAACAGTGCTGTAGAGCTGCTGTAGTTTCATCTGTTCACACATTAACAGTTCATTAATATCTTATATATGCACACACGTGTATATACACTATGTATATATGTCACCTACTCTCTCTGACTCCTTATGTTGCTTGTAGAAGGACTACATGTCAGTATGAATGCCATGATGAGCAGTGTTTGTCCTTTGATATTTCCTATGCTTCCCATGCTGTCTGGCCTCTTGACTTCCCACCCAGTAGGAGTCTTTCATTAGCACCCAGTGAAAGAAGCAGAGAGGAAGGAACAACCTGACCCAACACTCGCACCATGAAGATGCTTCCAGAAAAAACATGAAGTCTGCTTTGCTGTTGTTCTTCTCTTGCACACCAGCAGCTGTGAATATAACGAATGGTGGCGACTGCTTACTGGGGTTATTCAGCGACCACTTACAATCTGCGTGCCCTGACACATTTGATCATCTAATGACACCTAATTATGTGACCGCCTAATGTTGGGTTTCTCCGAGGTCAGGTTGCCGCTGATGCCATGCTGAGAATGCTTTTTGGAAATACAGAGGTAATTATTGGCGAGAGCCGTTCTCTCATTAGAAACGCTGTGTATCTGAGCATTGCAGAAAGAGTGAGAACAAAATCTAATTATCGCCCTCTTCTCACCCACCCCTCTGCGACATCAATATTCCATTATAGCACCTTGTCCCCAGGGTACAGACACACTCTGACTCCCACGCATGTGCATGTACAGTACATATACACATGCATGAAGTCATTAGATTGCATTACATGCACCGTCTTCCTGTCTTTACATGTATTAGGACATGGTATGTAACAAGAACTTTTCCACAAGAATTTTGTCAAATTACCCGGATTAACATAGTTTACTTACTCAGTTGGTCTACGAACTAAATGATGTGCCCCAGAGGGTTACACACTAAGATTTTTTTATTCAGATTTGGGTCATAAGGGATTCTGCAGCCTCGAGAAAATAAACGTGACAGGTGACAGTGTTTCATGTGACTCCACTGGGCCAGATGGAGCTTGACATGGAACAGCAGTTCACCGTAATTTTTGCCTGTACACTAATTTTTCAGAAATAATAAAAACAGCCAGACAGAATTTCAAGGAGAAAAACGCTGTTAGGCTCTGGAGAGGAAAGAATGTTGGATTGTGTTTTCTGCAGTTTCAGCTGATCTGTACAGTTTTTTTTTTTTTAAATTTCTTTTATGTAGTATAACATTTGTTTTTCATCAAAACCATAATTTCCGGTATGGCTTGGTTTGTTCAAGAGCACTCATTGACTGCAGCTTACCACGACAATCAGAACTTGTCATCATCAATCTCTCTACATGACACCTGCAGATTGAAATCAAGCATGCTTTGAAAGACTAGTAAGTCTGTGATGGCTCAAGATTGTGTCAGATTGTGGGCCATTAACCTGCTGACATGTAGAGTGCAGTAGAAATGACAGCACCACCTGACTTTGACGTGATTATCTTTCATCTCACAAACTAGTCTGGGAAACTAAATCCAGGCTTTGTTTCTTCTACAGTAGACTGCTCCTTGCTTTATGGCTTAAACTGCTCAAGAAGTACAATTTCTGTTGTGCAGTTAAAGACCAGTCTCAAGTGTAGGATTAATGGCTGACTGGTGACAGTGCATTGTTTCGCACTGGTGTTGCTGTTGCCAGTAATGAAACTGATGCCCACTCAAGGGTTACGCACGAAAGCTCATTCTTGACCTTGGAAAGAGATATTTGACAAAAGCAATCTCAACTCAAGGTGATCACCAATGCTAGTGAAAACTCTCCAACACAGAGCAGAACATCTTGTTAGTGAGGAGGAGGATAAAGAGAGGGAGGTGCAGTATATCTGGGGGAACTCCAGGCCAACTGGTACAAGGAGTGGGTGATGAGAATCTCACCCCAAACTAAAAAGGAAAACTATGGTTCCAAATCTTGTTTACAATCTGTATGACTGTCTGACCACTCATGTCTGTCACCCAATTTGACCTATTTTTAGCGATGTGTCAAATTACAATTACTGTGGTGAGAATAATGTTATAATAACTCCGAAGCCCGGAGCTTAGAAAATAAAATACAAGCTGTAATAAAATAAAATAAAAAATAGTATTCCTGTAAGACAAGGATGTCACTGCTAAATTGAGAAACATCCCATTGGGACTCCCTTATGTGGTTGGGCTGTCAGAACATCTAGCCAACGTCTTCAAGTCACAAGGATTCAGCACTTAACACAAACCATTTCACACCTTAAGATATCTGCTCATACACACTAAAGACCCTAAAAGTGTGAGTAGTTTATGTCTTAACATGCAACTGTGAGCAACACTACATCTGTGAAAGGCAGGTATCTACATCCAACACCATCTTGGAACAGAGACAGAGTTTACACACTCCCCCCGATATTGTTCCACATTTAGGTCACATGATGACAGCTGACCTATGTCCATAACAAGTGAGCAAACTCCAACTGATGATGAACACCGTGGGACTGGGTTGAAAACTCAGCAACTAAGGTCCCTTAACCTTAATAAAGTAGTCATTTTAACCCAAACAACCAGTCTTTCCCTAAACCTAACCAAGTCGGATTTGTCTCTAAACCTAACCAAACCTTAACCATAGCTTTGTCAAATCAAAACATGTATTCTTCAATAGAGATCTGTAACCGTTTTAGAAGACTCAGAGAAATTCTGCCGTCCTGCCGATAGGGGGATCAGATCAGAAAACACTTCCATGTGTCGTTCTACAAGGCATGGACAAACAATGTATTTTGTTGTTGAATTTGGAGGACTTGCTGTAAAAAAAATCATAAAAGAAAACATTTTTTAGAATTATGAGCCTTTAATTTACATTACCTGATATTCAGCAGGGGGGCTACCTAATGGAAAATGCCATGGTCAGTATGATATATTATAGTTGTTACCTGTTGTTCAAAATTATATTAAAGTTAGTTTTTCTGTGACATGGTATGACTCTGGATCTATTCTGCTTTTTTTGTGTTTTGTTTTTTTTTACATCTCACAGAAGTGCTTACAGGGTAAGAGGCCACATAGGAGCTGAAGTGCATCTTAAGATAAACTTCCAACCTGGCGCTTATTGTTAAACCTCAGCCCTCTTGTCTGATGTTGAACTTGGAAATGATAAGCGCAGGGTAAAGGTTTCAGGAAGAATAGAAACAAGTTGAGTTGGAGTCTGTACTTCTCCCACTCTTCACTCAAGTGGAACTACAGGAGGTGGGCGTTTTTCTCCGACAAAGAGACGGAGAGAGACCGACCAGGAAGCAGGGAGACATGTGTAGGGCGGGTGGCAGACTCAGTGAGGCAGGTGAAAGGGAGGGAGAAAAGGTGGAGTGATAATTCTGTGTTGGAGACAGTGTGTGGGGGAGAGAGAAAGGTTTGCGTAGGGAGGATATATTACACGCAGTTCCATTAGTGTGTGTAATGGTGCTGAAAGGCTGCGTCCTGGTGCTGTTGACTGTGATGATAGTAAGAGTTGAATTAAACAGTCCCTGTCAGGCAGCGCTGGTCGTGTACAAAGAGAAACACACCACACACAGCACCTCTTATACAGCCATATCACAACACGTCAAACCAACCAAAGCCTTTGTTTTGGTTTACTGATGGAGTATATGTTCAGCATGAGACGAACTCAGTAATGATGACGCATGGTAATTGCCTCTGTAGGATGTACACATTTACACTCGTGCTGTGTGGGCACAGGTAATTGCTTTTCACATTATCACCTCAATAATAGTGATAATTTAATAATTGTAAAATTTGTTACAAAATATCTCTGAAAGGCTGTTTCAGACTTCTGAATAATGTGATTTAAAAAAATCCAGTTTTACAAAGTTAAGTATACATTTTATAATTTCTTTAACTCTAAAACATACACTTTCAGCTGTATTCTTTGCCATACTTACATTTACATACTGTATTTAACATATATTGCATGTTAATATTCATGGTACATGGTACTAGGAATATGAACCAGTGAAAGAATTTTTTATGTAGGTGATCCCCCACCATCATAGAATCTGATGGGTCACAGATTTTGGTACACCAAAATCACACCTATCAAAATTAGTGACCCTATCCTATCTAAAACCTATGGAGACACCATCTTTGTTAAATAAAGTCTGACAACAAACCCACATAGGACTGCCAGCACGGAGCTAACTGAGACTGTTGAAGCCTCATAATACCTAATAATAGGTATAGTTCCTCAAAAAGGTTCTTGGTCCGCTAGGAAAGTTCCTGCTTTGGAAACGCCCTATTTGGAGAGACACTTTTCTGACATTTTGACAAGTCACATTATGAGAAAGTTATTATATTCTCTATGACAGGGTAACTAAGCAAGAGACACAGCACAGCATTGTTAAAATCAGCACTGGTGAAATCAGCATGACCTTCTCTGAGATCAGCATTGACGATTTAGTTTGTCAGCCTCATTTCTTTTTGTTACACTATTTTAACACTTTCTTTTTACTCCAAAGAAAGTGGAGTAAATCAGATCCACCAACGGTTTTCTTAGTTGCCGAATTTCCACCAGAAAACTTGATTGTTTATCGTTGTTGTCTGAACATTATTCACCGCAGAGGTCTTAGGGCTCGCCGGAAAATGGACTAGAGTCATTGTGAGTTATGCAAGCCAAAGGGCATAATAATCAATAGAGGTTTTAAGTGCTGTAAGTCCAACCTACAAGACATATTGATTCAGTTTCATGTCTTGTTGGTGCACTTGTGCATGAAATTCATTGTGTTACAGCAGCCATCTTTTTAACGCCAGGATCTTAAACCCCTCTTCACTCTCTCGGTTTACTTTTAACCAATGTAATTGAGGACACACAAGGGTCAATTAAGAGGCATTGACCAAAACTGGCTGTACGGTTGTAGAACATGTGGTATGTGTTGTATTTTGTTAAAAGAACCAGAGTAGTAATCAAAAATGCTGGTCCATCAGTCCATAGATTGCAGGAGGAGGTGAAACCAGCTTCAATTGAAAATCACTCCTTAACCACCCATACATGCACTGCAGGTATTGAGTGGTCTTCTCTGTTCATCTCTCTGTTGAGGTGACTGGTGAACTGTGACCACAGTGTTCGCAGAGACACCTGGGATCCTTTGGGGGACTGTGATTTAAAGGCCAAGTAACAAAAGACAATATCAGAGAAGAGAAACAAAATAAGAACAACATATTTGGGATCTAAATGTCAAAGTGATTTATGTTTTATTTCCTATGTAAAAGAAGCAAATTGTTCGTTCTTTCACTAAAACAATTAATTTATACATTCATACAAGCAGAAGAGATTCTAAACTGCTATTTTCGAGGAATTTCATCACCTTTAGCTAAACGCCTTTTTCTCAACTTTCCCTGCAGGTATAACAATTTGGTTTTATATGTGGCTTCTTTCATAGGCTCATGATTCACCACTGTGTCTTACTCCTTTAAAGTGTATTTCAGAACATTACAAAACAAAATTGAAAGTGGTACTTAGATGCATTGTGATTATTTGCAAGACATGCAGAGGTGATACAAAGACTATGAATATGAGGATGGAGAGATAAATAAATGAATGACTTTAGGTTCATGACTGAGAATTCCACCACATTTTGTAGAGTTTTTATGGATTTCAGAAGTGTAAAGTAGTCAATATACTGTACATTTCCTGTCTGGGTTAGGGGTAATGAAAGAGACCACTTGCTAAACATAGTTTTTGTCAGTTGATAGCTTAGTAGCCTCTCAACTATGGAATATACAAATAAAGGGGTATTCAACTTTTTAGGTGTACAGCACATTTAGAGCATATTTTTACTTAGGTATAAGTAATTTGCAAAATGCTATAAGGTAAAGAGGACAGAAAGTTCAATATGTGATACTGACATGTTACAATGGTTGAGCATCAGATAAATATTCCTGAAACTCATATTTCTTTGGTAATACTATCAAAACTCAAAAAGCAGACTCTTTTTGCAAAACACGTATGTCTAAAGTTATAGTCTACATGAGTACACACATGCTCTGAACAACACACACTGATGCTTTTGAAATTGTGGCCAGAAATTCAAGTATCACAGTGAGACAGTGTGGGGAACAGTGGCCACTAAAAATGGCAGA
>LKNJ01003765.1:0-40056 GCA_002120245.1 Maccullochella peelii | reverse complement strand
ACACAGCACACCTGAGGAACACGCACACACAGCACACCTGAGGAACACGCACACACAGCACACCTGAGGAACACGCACCAACCACAGTTCACAGATCGAGTCTTTGCTGTGATTATATTATTCCTGATTAAATCATCACTAAAGTTGATAATATCTCAGTTACAGCTGCTGCTGCCATCTCTGTGAACGTGTGAACAAACAAACAAACACTACTTTGAAGCCCTGAAGCATTTGAGCTCTTAATTACATAGATAGAAATCAAAAAAATGTGGAAAACATGACATTTATTTTGACATTTGCATTTTAGAACATCTTTTATGCTCTTGCAGTGTTTTGGCAGTAGGTGGATCCTTGTCCTTGACAACTTCCCAGTAAGCTGTGACAACTGTCACACTCTTGCCTCAAGTGAAAACAAGAGGAACCATAAATCCCCTCCGTTCCTGAAGGTTTTTAGAAATGCACAGAGCGGTAGATGCTACTCAGGGTCTACTTACTGTCACATTAGAACAGAGAGGGCCTGTTCATTCAGCCCAAAATGAATGAAAATGCACACTACCAACTTGTTGCAATATTTCCGGCATATTTTCAAACAAACAACGTCCAATAACCAATAAAATGACTGGAACAGTCTGCTCCCCTAATGTATGTTCATTCTTACCTGCTGAAGAGTTCACAAAGACGAGGAACTCTGAATTTAAAAATATAAATATAGGAAATAATCAGAAGGATCTGTGCGTTCTGAATTATATAAAAACCTAAGACCTAATCTCTCTTTTTCAGACTTATATGGGTCTGGTTTTGTGCTCAGTGATGGTCATTAATCAGAGCTTGGTAGGCAAGATTAAACTTAAGGATAAGGCTTACAATATTTCTGCCATTGTCAACAAATTCCGTGAAAAGCCCCAAAACGACAGTGTGTTAGTCCGTCTCTCGATACTTCCTGACTTCCCTGCCCTGCCTGTCTGTGGCTCTCAGCTCCAGGTCCTTTGGTTCCTACTGAATGTGTAAATGTTTAAAAAATGGGACCAAATGTATAAAAGGCTAAATATAGATACAGATACAGCTCATCAACCACTAATGATTAGGTCAGGGCAAATAGAAAACGGCTAACACAAACATAATGTCAGACTGCATATTGAGGCGACAACAAATAAACGCTAAACGATTCTCCATCATGTGTCATCTTTGTCAAAATTAAATTTGACGAAGCAGTGCATGATTGGACTGCTGTTTCAAGGTTTTCAGATTCTCTCATGAACACATGAATGCTCATTTATATATTATTATTATTACAGCATTAGTACAAAGTTAGAGTGAAAGAGTTAGAGTCCTCTAAAATGGTGGAAATCTGAACCCTGGATTACTACTAAAATCTACTAAACTTGTCTTTCAGCCGTCTGCTTGATCTTCTATAAATCCCTTTGCTTCTTTGAGACGAACGCTTCATCTACACTTGAGAAATGTTTGTTATATTGTCCTAATGATTGAGTAAACAGCTGTTTGTGCTTTAATTGAACAGATATCAAAGACACACTGTCCTATCCAGTATCCAGGCAACACAGGCTGTCATGTCACACTATGCTCCCATCTCACACACACACACACACACACACACACACACACACACACACACACACACACAGCAGAAAGAGAAATTAACTCGACCACCGGCCAAATGCTTCTCCTCCTCTACCAGCCAACCTGGCAGTTTTCTTTATATTTAAAACTCACGATGCCAAACATTCGTGTTGATTAAAACTAATTGTCACTTTTGAAAAATATTCCGTTTTCACTCTGCTGTCTTCTAATTAATTTTCATGCACACTTTCAAGTCCTCCGTTTAGATGAGTTCAGTGTGATGAATGTCGACACTGAAATATGACTCAGTCTGATCAAATCTATCACTGAAAGTTAGGCTGTGCAGAGAGTTGTGCTCTGATTGCAAGTCGCGAAGACGCGGAGGCAAACCACTCGTGAAACTGGTGATGATGGAATCCATTTTACCATCTGTGAAACGAACACTCGTGCTTATACCATGGCCATGGATTCTCTCCACCAAACTGCCACATGCAATCAAATTAAAAATACAACATATGGCCAAAAGTATATGGACAACAAAGCATTACAGCCATATGTGGTTGTTGATCATTCCAAACCCCATGGCCATTAATCTGCTGCTGTAACAGCCTCCACTCCTCTGGTTTCGGGCTTTCTACCAGATTTTAGCTCTTCAGACACAACAGCATGACTCACAGTCTGCATTCAAATTCATCCCAAAGGTGTCGGGTGGGGCCAGTCAAGTTCTTCCACATCAAACTGGGAGGACTGTTTCTTTTTGGAGCTGGCTTTGTGCACTTTGTGAACTGTTGCCACAAAGCTGGAAACTACTGTCTAAACTCTATTTAGGGCATTTGGGGTGTCCACACACTTTTGGCCATATTATGTAGCAGTAGTTAATTTACTTATATAACCATCTCACCTTCTTGGTGAGATAAATATACTTCCTGTACGTTAACATAACAATAGCTGGGTTTCACTGAAATACAGGCACTGCATCCCACACTACAAATATTATTATTAATTATATCTCCAGTGGAGATATGCGTCACCTAGCACGCACACACACACACACACACACACACACACACACACAGGTTTACTGCTCTCTGCCTCTTTCTCCACCACTCTCTTGCCGACTCTCTCTGTCCCTCCCTCCCTCCCGCTGTGTCACAAAATGCAGCTTCCAGCTCCTTCATTTCATTGAGACCACTGTGTTGGCACAGCGGGGGATTGCCGACACAGAGGGCTCCAGAAACAAACAAAAAAGACAAGGTTGTCCAGACAAACAAGTTCAACTTGGCTCAAGTTTTGGTGCAATGCCAATCAAATACGTGCAAGCGCACATTCCTTGTAGATTACTTTTCTACTGGTGATTGTCGTGACAAGATAAAATTATTGTCACTGTGATTACTAGAGTTGTAAAAACCTTCCTCATGTCATTGAGTACGTGAAACAACACGCACCTCCACAGCGCCGTTTTCAGTCTGAACCATTCAGACATGTGAACCAGTCAGCCAGTGCATGTAAACGTAGTCCGAGGCTGTTATGAGATAAAATTGCATGCATGCATCACTTCCTGTGAATCCCTCGTGCTTACCAATAAAAACAACTACACAGAGATAATTACTGAACGTAAATACATTGAATAGCTATCAGATAAAAAAGCTGACCATAAATAGTATCACAAAGGGGGTTTGATGTCATGAAAATCTTATATTTGTATTTATTGCTAAATGTGATTACTTCATGCGACCCCAATATAATTTCACCCACTTTAGGAAAATCACAGTGTTAATATTTATTAACAGCATAATAAAACATAATAATTTTATTTATTTATTTATTTAATTTATTTATTTATTATGAGTTTTGTTTTGCAGCAGATCCGCATCTTTCTTTGTGCATTTCTTCACCCTCCATCCGCCTTTTTCTCTTCGACTGTTTATGTACTTGTCAGCTTTGAGATGCCGAGAGGATTCATCTCAATCTCCCTGCATGAGGCAGCACTTTCGGCAAAGTTGAAAGCAATATCATGCTGCTGTCGGCGCACCAGTCTCGGGCACTGATTTAACGAGGCAGCTCACGTTTTGAAGTGAAGGCCTCATTTATGTGCCAGTCAAACAGCACCTCTTCCTTTAATCTTACTCAAACTTCCCAGGTGCTGCCGAGTGCTTCAAACCACTTCCTCAACAGATTGTTCATCTGTCTCAAGTCTCAGAGGAAATAACGGCTTCATTCCCAGCAGCCCTCAACCTCCCTTCCACAAGACTCGATGAGATTGACATGTTCCTGAGGTGTGTTGGTGCCCTGCAGGGAGTGCACCGAGTGGACGACTGGAAGCACACACTGTGCTGTGTGCGGTGGCAGGATTTACTACTGTTATTATAGGCATATGGAGGCTAAACACGTGTTACCATTGTCGATGCTGAAAGTACAGGAACAGTGAAGCTTCCACTATCATCAGATGTTTATTATTTAAATGACGTTTTGAAAAGTTGGGGTTTGACAACATTTTCACCCGACTGGAACTTTATCACTCAACTGAATGGGCGTTATCAGTGATTATCAGCCTCATTCATTTGGGTTAGAAGTGGCCTGCTACACGCCCCTCTGCATCTCATACAGCTTAAACTTAGGTTTAGGCAACAAAGCTACTTGGTTAGGTTCAGGAAATGATCATGGTTTGGGTTAAAATAAGTACCTCATGGCACGTAAGTCACGTTTTGTAACTTTTGGTTTCACACAGGACACGAGCCCCGTGCTCCTGGGTAAAAGTCCTGTGTTTGTTTGACCCATCCATCCAGCCCGGCCTCCTCCTTATGCAGACTTTGTCACTCTTTATACTACGTCACATGAACACACATGAACACGCTGCACTGGCTCACTGAAATAAATGGGTGATAACAGCCTCCTGAACCTACTAGTAGGTTCAGTAGGCCCCTACTAGCACATATGTTTGGGACAGATGATGCCAGGCAAATGGGCTGACATTTTAAATGTTCATCATCAATTACATATTGAATGTGAATCCCTAACTGAATGCATTTAGGTTCAGTTTTCTTGCTATATAACGTTTTTGTACTATGTTTTCATCTATTGGTAGCCTGCAGCGCTTCATTCATAATACTGTGAGTGAATAAATCACAGTTAATAAGTTCATAAACTGACAATGTCTACTTCACCCAGTTCCAAACTTCAATCTAAAATGAGATAGTTGTAATGTCAAACCTGCGGCTGCACTCAGCAGGATTTTGTATGCAAACAATCAGAAAAAAAATGCACCGGTGTTTGCTATAGCACTAATTACCTCCCTGTAGACTTGTAATGTTTGTCTGAATTAAATTTCAGGCGTGTATTATTGTCGCTGGTGGGAGATGTTCTCTGCACAACAAACCTGAAAAGAAAAAAGGAAAAACCTCCAGCACTCGAGCCAAAGAAGAAGACGATCAACAGCTCTTCATACTGTTCATCTCAACCACAGAGTGTCCAGTCCACAGTGGCATTCTTTAAGCAAAAAAAGTATGGTAGGTTTTGCTCCAGCTACAGTACAGTTCTAGTAAAAGCCAGGGCTGAAGTGCACCATTAAAGAGCTGAAGAGTAACCCACCTGCAGCCTGAAGCACATGCTGGTTCACTGGCTGTGTCACAAGTTCAGTGGTTAATTATGAGCTACAGTGAAGTATGCACAGGTGACTTCCAACAGCCGCACTGTATTAACATGATGAAAAATTCACCTCATTCCTCAATTCTCCTCCTGTCCTTTGCTTCTTATCCCGACTGTGCGCTGCTTCACAACAATGCCACAACATCTTATGTGAAATAAGACTATTTTAATCTTCTCATTATAATTTGGCACACTGCTTTTCTGAGGAGGCACCATCTGCCCATTGTTTAGATGCACTGAACCTGGAATGAGCAACTGCTCCTTCAAACTTTTGGTCCATCCATTGAGGATATAAAAACAACAGTACTAGGCCTGGGTTTCGATTGCAGGTTGGCAAAATACAGAGATCCGATAATCTCCGATGCTCAGGAGTCTCTTCTCAAACCTTTTTCTCTCCTGGGTCTTTCTTATTAACAACAAGCAATGCAGAAATCATTTAGGGTGCAGGTTTCTCATTTTTAGCCGTTCAAAATCAGAAACATATCCTGCTATGATTGCGTCATGTCAATTTCATGCACATCATATCAATATTTTAAGCTGATCAACTAGATAATTCAGACCACCGGTATTTGAAGTAAGTAACTTAAATTCAGGTGTAAATGTAAGTAAGTTACACCTGTTAGTTCAATGTGTAAGATACATATTTAATCTTCTGCTCTCAGCTCATTTTCAGGTTGGAGCTACAGGTCGTCAACATTAATGAGGCTGCAGCTCAAAACGTTCTGCCTCCTCAGCCAACAAACTGTGATAACAGATCTTTGAGTTTCTGTTATTTGCAACTTTTGCTAATTGCTAATGTTAAAAGCTAAACCTGGATTTGGATTTAATAAAATGGTATAAAAACCACAACTCTACACAGTACATACCCACAAAAGCTTTGGCTAAAAATCAATATCCTACATTCTTTTGCTGCACACAAGTCCTGCACAAACCCATGCTGGTGTGGAAGGAATTATTTGGGCTGCAGACTGGTGGGTTTAAGATTTTTTTTTCTGGAAGGCCACGTTTTCAATTTCAGAATCCAGTACTGATGTTTCAGTCCAGTGATTACAGATAATCATGACAAACAACCTGTTTTGGGCCATTGATCTACAGGACTGTGGCATCATTTCACTCAGCCAACCTTACTTTGCAGCGACTTGGAAAGGTATTAGCAACACAAAATATCTTCAGCTACCGTTATTTGGGGAGCTAATTTAAACCAACAAACGTCCTTGAAAAACAATGCTGTTATCTACATTACAGCTATTGAGTTTTCGGTCAAACTGACACATGAGGAACGGCAGAGTCACACTTTTAAAGTGTATTTTAATTGGACTCAGTGGGATATCCTGTCCGGCAGGCTGGGACAGAAAAAGACCTATGAATAACAATTTCCAATCATTAATATCACAGAAATACGTATGTATGGAATAAATGAAGGTACAGCCTGAGGAAGAGGGCTTCAGTGGTAAATACAGTGCTGATGCTGTATATAAACATTTTAATTTTTATGAATTCCTCATGTCAGGACTCTCAAGGCACTGGTACAATCCTGCTAAATTAGCTGCACAGTAAACAGTGACAACTGAACCAGGGAAAGCTTACGAGGTTATTAATGCAATCGTTTAAAATCACTTTCTTAAAAGCCACATCACAGCCAAGTGACAAACATCTCTGAGCTTATTAGACTGCGTTACCTGAGGGAAATAAAAATTAAATAATACTATTGACTAATTGGTTTCTTTCTCAAATATTTTTTGGGAGAGGATGAATGACTGAATGCTCGTCAGAAATATATTTTCCCTGGTAGGTTTTCTAAGTGGAGCTCTGAGTCTACTTTCCTTTTCACTTGTCACCACATGATGACAGCATCAATAGCCAATTCAGTTATCTGAAAACCAAGCCCATCTCTGGAGCACCGTTAGTGAGAACAATGTATTAGCAGACAAATTACTGTAGAGAATAAACAAAGCGTTACCACTCAATAATCCTGACTTGGAGGACGTCTGACAGGAGGGTTAATGATACAAACTCTCAATGTGATTGGGCTTTATTGCTGTTTAAACCAACCTCTTCTCAAGTATATTCTGTTTTTCTTCCTCTGTCTGGCTGGCTGTGGTAAAGGAGAGCAGCACTTCAACACTAGCACACTGAGCTGCACAAAACAGTAAAGAAAGGTTTTGATCGGCCCTGATACCGATACTAGTATCAGTAGTATAACCCAATAGATACCGGATTATTGAGGCTTACACCAATATTGATATTTTTACATAAAAATGTATCTTTTACATTCACGATGAGCCTCTCAAGATGAGAGCGTCTGCTAAAAGTCTGAAATGTAGATGTAATGTTTTAATGAGGCTGCAGCTCAGTGTCTGTCTGACTCACTGGGCTGAACATGTTTCACAGCTCAACAGTAAATGCTTCCGATTCTCTCACTATTCTTCAACAGCATTTGGCTCATTAGTAATAAAAGTAAAGGAGGGGGGGCAGTTGCTTATTAGTTGCTCATTCCTACACTACCTGGGCTGTCTAATTAATATGCTGCAGAAAGAGGTGCTGTCCCACTTAAAAATACACACCAATATTCTGAGCTTAAGAAAATAAAAATGACTTTTCATTCTTGAGTTTTAACCAATTCTTCAAGTGTATGAATTCATATTTTAGCAATGTTTTTGCATTTTCTTGTAACAAAATGTAAATGCTTTTACGTGTTGAAATTGCACATTTTAGACTGTTTCAGGCCGTAGGAACAGCTACATAAACACTCTCACCAATAACATAATTGTCAGTCTTTTAAATGTTACTTCTGAAAAGGTTAGCTTTGGTTCAAACTCCTCTTGAGAGGAGCCCAAAGCTCTCTGCTGCCAGGCTGACATAAAAAACAACATCAAACACATTTTACACACTTTAAAACTTTCCAGGGACACTCAGTGGGATTATTACCCATCATTTCAACAGCTCTGTTGAAGAGGAGAGGGAGAGAACAAAGTCTTTGTAGAAATGCCTTACTCAAGCCCTCAAGGCCATTAAATGAACAGGCCAAGCTTTTGTTGTCTTTTCATCCATCCGATTATATATTTATATTATTTATTATCAGGTGTCCATACTTTTCAACACCTTCCAGAACAGAGACCATGGAAGACACATCCCTCCAAAAAATCTCTTACACAGTGTCAGTCTCTCTAAAGAAATGCCAATGACTGGGTGTGAACTCAAAGCTGGTCTTAAGTAGATTTGTTTTTGTTGCAAAAAAACAAAAGTGTCATTTACAGGCGAGGCAACGCTGCAAACACATTCCTAAATCCATCTTAGTGTATTAAAAGCTGAATAAAATGCTGTTGCATAGTAGGCGGATAGATTTGCAGCCAGAAAAGGGTAACAATTTCCCAAAAATCTGCTTACATATCATCTTACATAACAGAGAGAAAACAGAGTTTGGGTGCACAGTGCTAATGAGAATAGAGTGTTACACAGCAAAGTGATTAGGAGCCGGCACAACTGAAACTCTTTGAAATCTTGGCATAGTGTGTCAGCATTTTACCATTTCAGCATTATCTGACTAGAAGGAGGGGGGAGAACAATGGGATACTGCAGAGACGAGGAGGACAGTAAACGCGCCGTGAGACGCAGAGCACCTGCTGAGCTGACTCCAGGTGCTCCATGCACTGCAGTTTGTGAGGTGAAAATAACATCTACACGTCTGTGGTCTCCCCCAACACTTTCTTATTTTAAATCCAAACTAAAAAACTAAAAATATTCATTCATTATCAAGTTTCTTTTCCTGAATTTCCCCAAGACGCACCGAGGACATTACTCAGATCTTTCTTTCGACTAAGATGAGTCACTCAGGGTTTGGTTTCACAACTCTTTTTTCCATTCAAGCAAACAGAAAACACCCTCCTCTGGTGACTCAGGGGAGGAAATATACACACGTGCTACACACACTGGCCTGCCTGTTCATGCCCACTAACACACACACACACTGCAGGTTACAACGAGGCATTTAGGTTCCAGTATTGATTATTTTAATTAAAGGTGGAATCAGTAAAACTTTAGTGGCACAACATAAGCCTCATACTTCAGCTGCAGGTTTGTAAGTGCTGAACACTGCCGGTCACTCCTCTGTTACATGATGTGTTTTATTGATGTTTTTATTAGACCATTAGTGCAGCATATCAAAGATGGAGCGAGCTTTAAACTGTGAAAAAAAAAAATCAATACTGAGGTGGAGTTGTCATTATATTTATTGGCCATGTAAAACATCCCAGTCAGGGTTCTGATAAATCCAACTTGGTGCTAAAGCTGTTAATCAAACAGCAGTAGGTAATGTAGATGCTGTGGTACCACTACTTGTTGAGGATGAGTTGTACTTAACTTAATTTAAAAATTATCATCATGTTAAACTACAGTCTGAATGCAAACTACAGTATTTAACTATCATTGCAGCCAAAATCTTGCTTTCATCTTGTGACGTTTTCATTTGGATCCAGCCATTTGAAATATACAGCAAGTGCTCATGGATCTTGTTGTTGTTGTAGATACATGTGGTATCTTGTTTACTTGCCAGATAGGCCACTGTTTCAGGTCGGCATAAGTGGCATATGCAGAACTGAAATGAAGTGGAATTCACTTACAAGTTTGTGCCCATCAGGTTTTGGAGCGCAACCAAATTTTAATTTAGCTTTGGCAGTGTGGCACCATCTCACCTCAGTCTGTGCTATTAGGTAAATCACCTAATAGGTTACAATCTTAAAGTTTCTAAGTCAAATCCCAACAGAATTTGCTAGCTGTAGAAGGTGACACCCCTTTGCCAATTACCAGGGGGTACATGGAAAATTGTGAAGCTCAGCTAATTTGGAAAAAAATATAAATCATGATTTGATAATATATATCCACATATTTGTGTTAAGGAGAAAAATCAACACACAAGACTACACATTTGTGTGACGCTGATCTTTATACTATAGCTATGGTGACTGACTGCAAACACACTGCACTGACTTTTCCACCAACCCGAGTCAGCTGTAAGCTGATTAAGACTGCAGAAAGACAACAAGAAGCTCAAAAGAAAGATGCTGTAAATGGTTGAAACAACCAGTCCACCACAAATGGCAGCAGTGCAAATGCAAACTTGGCATAAACTGAACAACACCATAAAGCCATCCCTCCTACCAGAGGGGTACTTAGGCCCATCTGATAGGGCTGTGGGCGTGCGTCTGACAAAAAGGGTTGGGAACCGCTGCTTTAGACAATAGTTTGCACCTGCACCGAAATAAAAGTGCAGATCAATATTTGTCAATTTAGGGGCTGGAAAATATGCCATTCAATTACTTGTCATTCAATCGATGAGCTTCACCTTTGACCTGCGCTGTTTCTTTCTTACCTTGAGCAATAGCTATGGACTCGAAACTCTGCAGCTCCTTCAGTAAACACGTCCTCTCCTTCGGCTGGAGGCGGTAAATAAACTCTTTGGCTCTCTTGGGGGAGTTGAGCGGCTCCTTCGGCTCGTTTCTCCCATGTGTTCCCAACGAGCAGCTCGGTGTGTGTCGCCCCATCCCCGGCTGCCTCGGCGCTATCACCAGCGACGGGGAGACCTGCCTCAGAACCGACGGTAACTTCTGTGCAGCCGGTGGGAGGGCTCTCTGTAGGCAAAGCTTGAGCATTGTGTCGCAATAAATAACTACTTCTCCAAGTCCGTAAAATGTAAAACCTGCTGTTTTTGTGCTTATTTGAGCGCCGACCTCCGTCGTCTTCTCCCCGCTCCAGCAATGACTGGCGCTCGGGCAGAAGTTGTTTCTTTTTCGGTCCTAACGTTAGCTAGGCTCGACCTCAATGGGAAAGAAACCAGCCGGTTTTGATGACCGTTTCTCTGAAACTCGGGTTAACTTTCAAGCCGCCGTACATATCTTCTGTTCGTGCTGTCCGCTGCCCAAACCTCATGATCTTTTAAGACTCGGCTGTCAGGAGTTGGGCTCATTAAGTTCCAGCTAAAGCCGAACAAGAACTAAGCAATGTTAAGTCAGCCGGAATTAAAAGGCACATTTCCGGCGGCAGCTTTCAAAATAAAACGTGTTGCTTCCGGTCATACGTTTCATATTAAATGCACTGACAAAAAAAGTTGCAAAGTGAGTTCAGGGTAAAAAAAAGAAGAAAACAATGGCCATACTGCAGCTGTTTTCACTTCGGTGGAATAACCCCAACTCTACCAGGTACAGGCCCCCTCACCCTTTGGGCCCCTGTCACTTCATACAGGGCCTCTTTTAACAGCATTTAACATTTCATCATAATCAAAATGATAAAATAGCGCCATATACTGGTCTAATGAGTTAACTGCATCTCGACACACTGAAGGGTGCATTCTCATGTACAGTGTGTGAGAGTGGTTCCCAACCATTATTTGTCCGACATACCCCCACAGCCCTATCAGACGGGCCTAAGTACCCCTTTATCGTACTCCTTTTGATAGAAGGAATGGCTTTATGGTATTATTCAATGGTATTTTTTAGCAATTTTGGCCAAGTTTGCATTTGTGACAGAAACTGGTTGTTTCTACCATTTACAATATCTTTACTTTTAGCTTTTTGTTGTTTTTTTTCCAGCTAATCTTTCTGCAGCTTACAGCTGACTCAGGTTGGTGGGAAACTGAGGCATGTCTTGTCTTGCAGTCAGACTACCATAACTATAGTATAAAGATCAGCGTCACACAAATTTGTAATCTTACTTGTGCGTTCTCCTTAACACTAATATGGGGATATATATTATCAAATCATCACTGCTACTTTTTCAAATTAGCTGAGCGTTCACAATCTTTCCACGTACCCCCTGGTAACTGCAGAAGTACCCCTGGTTGGGAATCACTGACATATGATCTTCATTGTAATTTAGCAGCTTCATTGGATTTCTATGTGTGCCAAATACGTACTTGACAAAGTCATTTACAGGTGAAGTTGGTGATATTTGAGATACAGTCCAAACGCAATATCAAAGATGATTTTATTTACATAAATCTCTTTTTAAAACAAAAGGCAAAATGAACAGCTTTTACCTTTTAAAAAGCTTTCAGAACAATCATACTAATAATCAAGTTCTTCATAGCTGACACGCGTCAAAAAGCACAGCTTTCTAATCAAATCAGACCCCATTCCTTGCAGCTTATTTTCTGCGACCAGTAATTACAACAGTAATGAGCACGAGTTTGTAGTCAAACCCTTAAAGACGTTCAGGCTGTGGAAGTCTAAACAAAGTAATACTCGGAGGAGTTGTGCTTGAAAGCTTTTTAGCATTGTAATACAAATTCACAACGAAGATTTCTGTTGTCACTGAGGGATCTGTATCGGCCAAGCTGTACTGTCGCTCCTAAATATTTTCTGGGTCTTTCCTGCGTGCCAGTAGTTTAAAGATTTTGGATCAGTGTTCAGTAAGACATCTGCTGCTGGAAAACAGAACTGAGCGACTGCTTTTTATAGCTCAACATTACCACAAATACCACAGATTGTGTGAAATGACAGTGTCTTTGCAACTTCAGAAAATAGTTAGTCATGGGTTTAATGCAACAAAAACATGTCTTTACTTTTCCAGACTTTCCTGCAGCTCCTTAAGATTGTTAAGGCCTGGAAATTCTTCAGTTTATTGAAAATACTCTTCCAGCCCTGCAGTGGGATCCTGAGACTAGAAGCACAGTCTGAGCCTTCGGAAAGGTGCAGTCATCACGGTTTGTCGCCCAAGTTGGACAGAACGAGAAAGCTCCTGTCTGTACCAGTGATTACAAATAAAAAGGTGCATTTACTGAATGATATGACCACCCTTCTGGGAACGAAAATGACATCTGCCTTTACAACATGACCAAAAACTGACAGGTAAAACAAATGATGGTACTTTTTTTTCCTTTTGAAAGAAATGCAAGTACTTACAGTCCATGGTAGACAAAACAAGTGGCACCTTTTCATTCTGTGTTTGTGTGACATTTACTGAGGAGCATCGAGAAATAATCATTTTACCCGAAACATTTTTGCACTCCACACCAGCGCTCTCATTACAAACAAAAATTTTTGGGTCTGGAACAAGTATTTAACCAAACTAAATACTGGACAGTAGCATTGTTAAAAAAAAACAAAAAACTCTTCTCTTATCCTACGGGAGAATGTGTGCACATTTTTGTTTTATTATATGTACAATAACGTACACAAATGTAAGCGAGGTCACACAAGAGACCAGTAGTAAGTAATGATAGAGGTATATCAGTGATTACAGTAGCAAGTCATTTTTGAATCAGACACACCTCTCTGTTTTTCTCTGGTTGGCGCAGAGTTGATAGAAAACTGCTTCACTCTCCTGCCTTCGTTCTCTCTCTGGACAAGTTCACAAATATTTTACTTTAGTCAGTTAAGGACAAAAATGTTGAACAAGTGTGCCACAAACTCGAGCGGTGATCAATCTGCAAGTCAGGATTTGAGGAGCACTCAAGGCCGGTTGAGTAAGACAAACATTTCAAAGAGTGAGTGAGGCCAGAGTCGCAAGCGGAAGAAAATCAGGAAACTCCACTGACACATGATGAAGATGTCACCCTGATGAAGACCATTTCATTTTTGGCAAAATAAAAGCAGCTGGAGAAGTTAGTGACAGGAGGTTTTAAACGGAGGCATAGAAAAATGTGTTTTTGCACTCAAAACTTGCACCCAAACTCTGACTTGCAGACTGATTAAAGCTTGAATTTGACTAGTCGCTCCACACGTTTTGTCGTTAATAAACTAACACACTCCAGCGATTTCCCTATAACACACTGCTAGGGAACATGAACTGCATCTTTAAGACATCGTCTAAGCACATTACACGTCGGCAGGCGCACACACGATCACACATATCCTCACACACACACACACACACACATTGGGGCAGCATAAGTGACAGAATCTAACCAAAGCTGTGATGTGACTGACATGTGGCTTCTTTTCTTTTCTCTGGGGAAGAAATATTTCCACAGCTAGCACAACAAGGCAGACTTGGGCTGTGCAGAATCCCGAAGATACATGCTGCAGAAAATCTGACAATTTAGTTTAACTTACTGATGTGTGTCAGCTTTGAGGCATTGGGAAATTAACTGTGCAGAGACAGCTGTGCCCAGATGGCAAGATTTGTATCAGAATCTCGACTCATTTTGAGATAAAGTAAAACAAAACAAACAAACAAAAAAAAACAGTACGAGTTTTTGGTCTACATCATGCAGCCCCGGCAAACACACTCAACACTCACACACACACACAGAATGAGAGCAGCAGTTACTCTTTTCCATGAGCCCTTATAGAGTAAAACCCAAACTCAAAATCAAACAAAAAGAAACTAACAAGAAGAAACAGAATGACATCCCTGACATTTTTCAAGAACAAATTAAGATGCTGAAGGTGTGTTTTATAATTATTTTTAACTTAAATATAATAAGGATATATGTATATTTTTTCTATAGATCTTTTCTCGTCAGTCCTCGGTGGAGTCTGTGTCATCATTGATATAGTCTTCTTCTACTGGCGTGCTGCCATTTTGAGTCCCCCACTCATCTTCGTCATACTCTATGCTGTCGTTGTCCTCCAGCAGCTCGTTGTCGAGCTCCCCCGGTCCTCCTGCAGCCTGGACACCGGCTGCCGCTCCATCGGCCGGCAGCTCGGCAGCTGGCTGTCCATGCTGGTTTTCCCCTGGTGCTGGTGGGGCTGCAGCAGCGGCGTCCTGCGGCGCTGCGTAGCCCCCGTTGTTGTTAGAAAAGGCACCTCTGTCTCGACTCTCCTCCTCCACGTAAACTCTCTGATGGCACATGGGGCACGTGTCCTGGATGTAGAGCCACTTCCTCAGGCACAGCGCGTGGAAGTAGTGGTGGCAGGGCGTGATGCGGGCCGAGGTGGCAAACTCCTGGTAACAGATGGCGCACACGTCCTCGATGTCCCTCAGCTGGTCCCCGTGCACTTCCGGTAGGGAGTTGATCTTCTTGACAGCTGTGCGGCGGTTGATGAACGTCTTCCAGCCGTTCTTGGCCTGCAGGTAGATGTTGAAGTAAGCGTGCAGGCACATCATGCAGGCGCGGATCTTGCTCCCCGACTCGAACATCATCGTGTAGGCGCCGTTTCCGAACATGATGACGCCGAACAGGAACTCGATGATGTTGCCTGTGGAGCGCACGTAGTAGACATAGTCGTCCAGCTTCTCCCACAGGATGTTGGAGAAGCCATCCGCCATGAAGAGGCCGTAGACTGTCAGGGACACCACCACCTGGAGGGAGGGAGGGAAGGAAACGGGTTAGATACTATATACTGTGTGCTGTACAGTAGGGATGCCACAGTGAGGACATTTTCCCACCGGTTAATAAACTTGTGATAACACCGGTGTTACTGATTACACCGTCGATGACGCTCAACATCTGTAGAGCGCTTACTTTGACCTTTACTGTTAAATCCTCCGCCGTTGGCTCATCGGTCAACTCTCCTTACTCTCGCACCGTGATGAGTGAAATCTATTGCAAATTTGCATCGCTGCCGGTATGAATAGTTTTGATATAATAAAAATATTTACAGGCGTCGTTTATTCGCCACGTCCCCGCTGTGTAAAGGCCGTAACACTCTGCTGTCTTCAACACCGAAGAACCCCCAAGCAAAACTGAGAAACTATACTAGACTCTTCTGTCAAATTTGCTTTTTATAAATTATATTACAATATTTTGTTTTAAAGTTTAAGTGACTGACACATAATCTGACAGGGAAGAGGGAACTCCTGGAATACGCTGAACCTCACAGACCTAACAGGAGGCATCTGAGTGTGTAACTGTTAACAGCAAATTCTCCGGCCTCACCTTGAGGCAGAGCTCCACGCAGAAGGCAGTGACAGCGAAGAGCCAGGTGTTGAGGGCATAGTGGTGCCAGAGGGCGTAGCTGAGCACCACGGGGAGCACGAAGAGCGCCAGGGACACCAGCAGGACGGGGAAATGGCGGCGAAAAGAGGAGACGTGGGAGGCGCTTAGGGACATCAGGACAGGGTCGGTCATGCCGTGGATGAAGTGCAGGATGGCCGTCAGCAGAAGGCACATGTTCCGGCTCAGTCGGACCTTCAAATCAAAGCAAGAGAGGCTCTAAGTCATGAATATATAATGCAAAATCATACTGTGTTTAACAGCAAGTAGTATTGCAAATATCATTTAATATAATAATATATCAGTAAATAAACAGGATGTTGTCCACATAATCACTTGAAGGTGCCTGCAAGTTTTATCAACTTAGACTTCGGAAAGTTTAAGACCTATTTAATGCCAACAAACAGTAAAATTAAGACTTTAAGCCCCCGTGGTTTAGGGGTTAGATGTCAAGCATGAACTGCAACGTCCCCTGGTTCGAGTCCAGCCGGGGACTTTTGTTGCATCTCTCTCTCTTTTTTCTTTCCTGTCATCTCTCTTCTTCTATAATAAAGGCACAAATCTGCCAACACAGTTTGTGTAGTAATGAACAAAGGCATACAAAATAGGCTGGACCACCTCATACAATCAATATGGGTAAAAAGATCATTTAAAAAATACCCCAGAGCAATACACACTGGAAATAAATAAAACACAAACAACAAATGACGAAAATGTAGGAAAAGAAAAAAAAATAAACAAAGAAGCTAAAGGTTCAGGAACACGGTGATCCAGGATCAAATCGGAAGCTTTCGTTGTCTGCGTGTCTCCTTTCTACATCCACTAATGACACCTGATTCAGTAATCAACCTGTCAATCAACTGGGGGAGCTGGAAGCACGAATCCTCGGGTGACATACCAGGCGTTCCTCAGGGTCCAAGCTGCTGAGGCCGGTCTGCAGGGCCAGGATGAAGAACAGAACAGGAGCCACAAAGCCTAAACGCTTGTCCTCCTCCTCCGTCGAACCTGAGGGGTCAAAAGGAGACAAAACACAGTATGTACGGCAGATTCGAAACGTTTGTACAGCATACTTGTTGGCCAACACACACACGCTCTCAGTCGTACCTATGAAGGCCAGGATGCTGAGGCCGAGGTAGTGTGCGACAGAGGAGATGACGGCGCTCATCCCCAGAACAGTGAGTGTGGAATCACAGCCAGAGATGATCAGGTTACTCGTCAGATCCCAGAACACGTCCCAGCTCAGCAGGTAACCCTGAAAACAGTGCAGGCACACAGCTACGCATGTCACCATTACTTACAGCTCCCTTTACTCTTTGCCTTCTCGCAGTTTTGACGGGTCTAATAAAGGCACCACTGCTACAAGATTTTAGCATCAGATTTAATTCTGCCTCCCAGACAAGGACTGGATTCTTGAGGCTGATACCAAAAGTGATATATTAGTTTATACGTGTTTGTGTTTTTAACATAAAGAAACAGTTTTGGTCATTAAAGACTTATGACCATGATACTGTATGTACTGACTTTTACACTGTTTTTAAATGATCTCAAACATGTCTTTGGCAATTCTGTATTGAAATTTCTTGTTCAGCAAACACACACACACACACACACACACACTGATGCAATATACATGTGACATAATGAAATCAGCCAATGGCGATTCTGGTGCAGTGTACAGACATTTCTTCCTTTATATTTTGCAGACCAGCATTAAAACAGGGTTTCTGCAGCGTTCGCCTAACTCAATTTGACACTTTTTAACACCTTTTCAATACCACACAGAGTGCAATTTAAAACGTCTTTCATACTGGTCAAAGAATGACGGGAAACCAGTGGGAACGATGAGGCCCACAATTATTTATTAAGTCCATAAATTTTGTGACATTCATTTCATGTTTTTTGTCAGTACTTCCCAGCTGTATACAACAAGGTGACGTAATTAATCAAATAATTTGACCTGGATAAGCAGCAGGAAACTGATGGCTGGATTAACAAATTAAAAATGATTAATATATTAAAATTAATTTAAGCTTTGTGAGACGGTGAGCCTGCTGTAGCATCTCAGTAGGGACAGTGTTTGTTGCAGGTCTGATGGCGCTGACTGATTAACGTCTCCCAGCAGCTTGCAACCACATACAAAGAAAATGTATAACTTCTTTCTTTTAATACCTTCCAAGGCCTTCTTTTTTGGAGGACCTGAATTCAGTGCATATTAAGGCTTTTCAAGACCTGCAGATACCTGGATTAAGAGCAGACTGAATGGTTCAGATCTTACCTGTGAGTCGGAGCTCCCGTCTGCAGCACTGCCTGTGGCGTCACCACTCTCCCTCCTCACCGCCCGCACTACGTAGACCAGGATCAGTGCCTGGGCTGTAACCCGGGTTAGCCAGAACACCCGCAGCACGTCAGGAAATCTGATCCTCTTCCACGTGTCCTCTAGCAGCAGCTGAAGCCCGTAGATCCTGTACATGTGCCGTACGAGCAGGTAGACGTACCGGCACGAGTAGTAAAACCATTTGAGCCTCATGGCCAGGCACACGGCCGTGTTGAGAGCCAGCGCCAGGCCTGAGAACACAGCCACCAGCTGCCTGACGTCTGCAGGCAGCTCAATCATCAGCCCCCACAGAGGGATCATGATGTCCAGGACCACCAGCGCCGCGAACACAGACTGGAGGTTGAGCAGGAACACGTAGCCCACGCCAAAAACAAGCTGGACTGCAGCCATGCCCAGCCACAGCGTCGGCCCGTTTCTGGGCAGCAACCTGAACCCCAGTGCAGCTTTGTAGTAGGCGCTGTAGAAGTCTATGTGGGAGGTGGCGTAGTAATTGAAGAGGACCGCCGCCATGCCGAGGAGAACAGCAAAGAAGAGGGTGTAGAACTTGAACAAGGCTTTCTGGGAGAGCAGCAGCACCACGCTGGAGATGAGGACACCTGGGACACACAACAGAGACGCAGTCGGTAAAGATGAACATTAAAGTGATGGAATACTATCACACAGACTAGAAAATGGACAGAAGACAATTGCTGACTGCAGATTGTCTGATTGGATTCACTATAATTAATCTGTCCGGTAAAACAACATTAAGTGTTGTGGATTTTCAGGTGAAGAATGTGAACATGGTTCTCTGAGAGAGAATGACGTGAGAACCCGAAACACAAACAGGATTAGGAGGAAAACAATCAGCTTGCAGCGCTATAATCCTGACAAGTCAAAGGCAGAACAAGCAACAGAGCAAAGCAAGGCAAAGAGAGAGAGAGAGTCAAAGATTTCATGAAACAAACCTGTCAAATTTCTTACAACATAATAACCCAGACGTTTGGTTGCAGGTCACTAGCTGTGTTTACATGAACCCTAATGTTCCACTTATAATCAGAATAACAGCCCCATCAGAATAAAAATGCCACCTCAATCAGAAGAGACTGGCCTGATCCGGCCCGATGGAAGGAATTTCCAATAGGGTTGAGAGGTGGGGTGTAAACCTTTGACAATCTGTTCAATCGGAAAATACTATTGCCTAATAAATATGTAAACGAGTTTCCGGGAGGAAGAGAAAAATGGCGGCAGCAAAACAAATCTGCTCTGTGGCCGATGCAACTTTATTGTTGTAGACCTTAAAAGATTTTTTCCGCAAGTTTTTTTGTTTTCTCCATGCCTTTTTTTTTTGTCTCTTTCCCAGTCGAGAATTATGGAGGCTCCATACCCCTTGTATAACTTGCCAAGGTATACAAGGTGTATGGAAAGAGTCAGGTTAAAACTCCAGTAAAATTACTTAAATGTATATGCCAAAACTCTATCGTGTTTAAATGCTGCTCTTCAGTTGGCTAGGTGACATTTTCTTTTGCTGCTTTTAATAAACTAGATCTGAATAAACTGCTCGGCAACCACTAACCATTTTTGGGTTTTTTTCAAAGTTAAAACATGAAACAAGTCATCAAAGAAAATGGTGTTTCACTATTTAAACATGCACACGTAGTAAGACCCTGCATTACGGTTTTGTGTGAAATGTATGAGTAAAGTATACTAACAGTATTTATTTTAAAAAACACCTTGGATCACCATGAAAAGAGTTCACTGACTAAACGGACTTGGGGTAATGAACTTTACTGATAAAGGGGTGTTTGTGGATGTCGTCATTTGAATGTATTTGTTCACATTTTGGTTTGTATCTATTTGTATTTATTGCATTTATTTCAGGTGAACATTCCTAGGTTTATGTGCTGGTAATACACACAAAATCGTAGGTTGAAGAAACATGAGACTCTTGGCTGACCCACTTTAAAGGCACCTTATTCGGCCCCTTGCGTCTCCAAACCCAGAGCTCTTGGCTACCAACACCAAGAGGACTTTCATGGGGTCCGAAACGTTCAAAGGTCTACTGTACAACCGGAGAGTTATGTAACCTGGTGGTTGTTTATCTGTGTACAGTGTTTTCTGATAGTGCCTAAACACTCCACAGAGAGAAGCTTCACCAGGTTGTTATTTGTGATGATAATAAAAACAGCTGTGATGAATGTAGACTAGGTTCAAGGCACTGAACAGCTGAAGCTATGTGTGTCAAAAATTTGTCATGAATCATGTGATACAACAATCAAAAATGTTATGTCAGGCTCGTGTGTAAAAGACAACTGAAAGTGCAAAAAAAATGCATTTGAATTTAATGTCACGATTACTGCGAATGTTGAATGAAATCATAATGCAACTGCTGATTTATAATAGGCAATATTATGCTAAAATTGTCATAATTAAAACTATAATGTCTAAATGAAATGGGAAGTAAAACCTCACCTATCCGCCTACCGTCTAATACAGAGTTCAGACCACGACTCATACAGGATCACAGCTTTCTAGGCAAAGCTACAGAGATGAAGAAGCATATAGTGACAGGCAGAGTGACAGGCTGCCAAAATGTCCCCCCACAGTCACTTTGAGGACTTCCGTTTGAGTCCGGAGGGGTTTACAGAATGTTACACGACACCTGTGATAAAACACCTGACGTTAGCGGTTAGCTAGCTAGATAGCGAGATGCTACCATCAAGCCAGACTGAGTTAGGCTTGAGGCAAACTAGTTAAGCACTGTGTTAGACAAATCTGGCGTGCATTGATATTACTGCTGGTAGTTAAATCGGCTTTAGTCGGTCTGACAGGTGACATAGCTTCACACTGCTGACTAACGTCATGGCTAACGCAGCGTCAGTTAGCTAGCTGTCAGCTGGTTGTGTGTTGTTGACATAGTTTGGAGGCTCCTGTACTGGTCTCTGCACATTAAGATGCTTACCCATGACTCTGACCAACACCTTGCCCACCGCACCGGCCCATCCCGAACCAGGGTCGTAATAGGAGTTAAAAATGGCGTCGATAATAAAGATACAAGGAACTCGCAGAGCCACATCCAGCACCGCTAAGGCCTGCTGGCCTATCCGGGCTTGAGTGGACGCCATGCGGCTTCAGTGGAGGGCTTACAGTCCTGGGGAGCCCCGGCTATCCATGCAACATTAAAATAAGTTAAACTCCCCCAGCAGCCGCCTCTCGTCTTCGGTGTCGCTTTGCCTGGCGTTTATTTGATAGCTGGGAACCTGCTGCCGTCCGCCCAGCTGATCCTCCTGTTGCTTCTTCTTCTGCTTCTTCTTCTTCTTCTTCTTCTTCGGTTTAATGTCGGGTTGCTGCCATCCGGAGTGTTATCGCCACCAACCGTTACACGTCAGGGTTCTCCTCAGACCCTGTCTGGTCCAGTGGCGTGACAAATATTATGACTTCTCTGTATTGGCCATTTCCTATTGCTTTGGTTGCTCTGGGAAGACCGCAGAACTTGCTAGGCTGTTGGTTGGTTCCGACGTAAGGCGACGTAACTTCCAGCGTCAGAGGGTGTGGCAGCTGACGTAGCATTTTTCGCTAAACTCGAAAATAATATATCTATATATCTAATATAATACTATCTACACAGTTATATGTTATAATAGCAGTTTTGCAAACATTTTGAATTTAACCTGCCATCATGCTGTTCTTTAGTTTTCTTTCTTTTTACCTTTTATACTTTCCATCTCTATTGTTTAATATTGTTCTTATGAATGTAAAATGGCAACATATTTTGGTTAATAAAGTTTGGGCAAAACGATTTTTACAAACAGACGTAAATATACTGTATCACATCTGTGATTCAACATACAAGCATATTTACATTCCTCTACGCTGTGCATAGTTAAATGTAAAAAGCCCACGCTATTTATTTTTTTTTTTTTGTAAATGATATGCAGATTTTATTTCAGAAGAAGACATTTGTCATCATTCAAAGAGGCACAGGCACACACACATTCATGAAGGAGCCTTCATCAGGTCTTAATAAGGCCGTATCAGTCTGGTTCATCATCAGCTAGAGCTGAAGAAGACTTTGATGGTGTTGTTGTAGATTGTGTTGGCCAGCTCCAGCGGGTCCTCTTCCCTCGCTGCTGCCATCACCTCTAGAACTTGTCTGGAAGAGACAAACAGTCAAATCTATACATTAGCTATTAAAATTGAGTGCTTGATGGATTGAAAAACATTGATGTTTGCTCGCTTGCAAACTGATGAATTTATCCAAAGAGTTCTCCAAAGAATCCACCCTCTTTCTTCACCCCGACATTACTCACATGATGTGACAGGGCTCATTCCTGTCCTTCAGACAGTGTCCCGCCTCCCATTTCTTCTTCGTGGGAAATGTAGTTTTAACGTATTTGGAGCCTGCGTGAGTGCTCTTCACGCCACACCACGGAGCGTCTGGGAAGGAGCAGAAAGGTATTCATTCATAAACAAAAGTAACAGTTTAATAACCACACATCTCGATTTTTTTATGTTGTGTAATGATAAAGACATAAAACTTTGTATCTTGGATTTGAATGTTTCACACCTTCAACGACATGCTGAAAAGAATGAAATCTGATGTAAAACAATCATTTTGGAGCCGTTTAACATGAACATTTGGCTTTATGCAGTTAACAACAAAGTTAATTCTATTATCATTTCTTTTACCATTCAATGGCCACATTTAGTCAAACACCTTCTTTATTACAATAAAACTGGCTGCAACTCACCTGTTTCTACCATGAGTCTCTCAGTGGGGATAGACTTCATAGCTTCAACATTGGCCTCTGTTTTTAAGGAACTGAAAAATGGAAATAACAATAAACATAGTTGAAGTTGCAGAATTGTTAATATGCACCTTTAAATAATGAAGTGATCTTTCATTTGTCTCAAAAGAGATTACGGGAGAAATCTGACCTAAGGTTTAGCTATTATTTTGGGAATTCATTTGATTTGATTTCCATTGTTAAGGTACGGTAACATTAGCCTGCCAGATATAATGTTTTACATATATGAAGAGATGTAAGCTTTTACAACAGTGATGACTTGTATGTAAGCTTCAACAGAATTGTAAGGAACTGAAATCACATTTGCTTTTTGTCGGTTATCAGTTAAGTCACTTCATGTCAAGCCTATTGAACTCAGCGTCCTGTCAGTCTCAATAATAATACCTGAAGAGAAGAAAGTCACAAGATCACACCCAAACTGGAAATGCATCCTTGAATTTGTCAGTTGTATGGGCTTTAATAGAGAACGGTGCTAGCTTGCCTGTACCTGTAGGGTTGAGATTTTACTTTAAATCAATTCAATTCAATGGAACTATACAATAAACCTGTTCTACCCATGCAACTGTTTTTTATGTGACAAAATATTTCATATAATCTACCTCAGGGCTGTACTGTATACGTACTGTATGCATATTGTATGAGTGAAGTCCAGCTCCTTTGTCCCAGGAGATTTTTAAAATACAGAATACATCCAAACACATTTTTCTCCTCCATATCATCAAAGTTAACAGCTACAGAGTTTTGTCTTTTTTATTCAGCCTGGTGTATTTAGTGAGGAGAAACCGTATCACTATTGACCTACAAGTATGACATTTGTTAAATCTGTGTGAACAAATTCTAAGTCGATTCACAAGCTTCAAGCCGATGGTTTGCCAAAAAATGCAACACATGTTGTCCTGTCGGCTTCATAGTCCGTCTATGATCGGGTCTAATCAAAAACAATGCTTTTGCTGCAAGTAAAGTTAGACCCGATGTGGTTCAGGTTCAGGGGGAAAATCCTCTCACCATCCATTTATACCAATATAGAGGTCCAGGTCAGTGAGGGCAGCAGCGTCCTCTGCAGTCCCGTCAAATGAGTGGACCTGAAAGGAAACATTAAAGGTGATCAGCTGGATTCTGATTTGATTTCTCCAACTCTAGTGCATTAATTCCTGTGTTGACGTTTCAGATTGTTGCAACAGATTTTACTGCAACATGTGTCTATTAAATGCATCTCTGCCAGATTTTCCAGGATCCCAAAATGCAATGCACAACAGGAATGGAGGAGATACACACAGCTAAGGAAAAATGTAAACTAATTGCACGCAATGAAAAGACAGCTTCCACAACATCTTGGAAAACCAAAAACTTTCTTTGAAAAAAAAATTATTTCAGTAGCAAAGTTGCAGGTTACTTCCCTGTTAGTACAAAATGGTGAAGTGTATTACTATCTTGTAAACTTTTGTTAACTTTGAAGAACAGTATACAGTGTCTAATAATATATAGTATAAAAGAAATGTCCTCACCACTCCTCCAACACATCGGTCTCGATTTCTCTTCATGATATCTGTCGAAACGGAGACAGAGAGTAAAATGCTTTGTATACAAAAAGTCCCTCTCATGATCCAGACCAGGTCTTGGGTGCACAAACGTACCGATGAACTCCTGATGGGAGTTTCTGCAGTGGAGGAACATGGGCAGCTTGGTCTCCTCTGCCAGGTCAAACTGTTTCTCAAAGTATCTGAAAGAGCAAAGAGAGAGAGAGAAAATCAATTAAGTCAATCCAAATGAAGGTTATTTCAGGACTGTACTTATTTACTGTTAAACTGTTATATAGGAATATGGACAGAGCAGCAATACTGGAATATTTCCAACTAGTGGTGACACAGTTAGCTGAATAATCGAGTAACTGATCAACAAAAAAATTATTAGACAACAACTTTGATGATTGATTCATCATTTATCAACCGAATATCCTAAAACATTTACTTGTTCCAGCTTGTAAATTGAATATATTTGGGTTTTGGACTGTTGGTCTAACAAAACAAGACATTTGAAGGTGTCACTGTGGGCTTTGGGAACTTTCTTCTTTTTTTTTTTTTTTTACTTTTTTGACAAAAAATGTACCAATTAATCAAATAAATAATCAATAGATTAATTGGTAATGAAAAGAACTGTCACTCTTGATATAACTAGAAACCAAAAGTACACTCCTTTTTTGTGACGTATTGGCTGGTTTTACCTCTTTAGGCCTCCAAACATCACTTGAATGAAACAATGTGTGCAGAAAAAGTTAAAAGTGGTTAAAACTGCTCACAGCTCACTGACACACATGACCAGTGATGAGGCATCGCAACCAGCCATGGGCACATTTTAAAGCCAATTACACGCAGCCAATTACAGAAGCTTTTAATACTTGATAGAGGCAAATAAACTTACTTGAGTTGAGTCTCTTTTGGGCAAAATTCCAACCTGTCGAAATCTGGAACGAGGAGAAAAGAATCATGCATCAACATTTCACTAAACAATGGAAATACTTACTGTTATGACCCAAACACCTCTCTCCCTCTTCACTGTCCGGACTGATTAGTAAATACTGTATATTGCATATTTCAGATTTTATTATACTTATCATATTATACTATATCATCATTTATAATCTCTATATATATTTACATTTGATAAAGTAGTTTGTACCGTATTACGCTTACATATGAATACAATATTACACTACATTAGATTTTCAGTATAATAGATGTAATATATATAATAACTCGTGTCTGATCCTCTATTGTACTACATTACATTATTTCATCTTATTTTATTAATGTGCATAAAGAATGTATGGCCCATAGAGTCAGGATAACGCTCAAGGGAGGAAAAGCAATGAGCCATAAGTGACTCATTTCTTCTGGATAAAAATGTTAATCATTTCGGTATTTTTTCATTACTGCACAAATGCACCAGCGTTAACAGTACACACCGAGTCCACACTCTCCGATGGCCACCACCTTCCCTCTGTGTGCCGCTGCCAGCTCCCTCAGCCCTGAGAAGTACTGAGACTCTCCATTCTGCTCAAACTCACTGCAGCGGGTGGGATGGCAGCCGACCGTGCAGTAGAACTCCTCTGTAATAAATATTAAGGTAGAAAAGGTCCAGCATCAGAGGAAAGCATTAGGCAGATTTATCTGATTCTGCACATGGACTGATACAAAGAAAACTAAATAAAACCTATTTTTTAATGTATGTTCTAATGAAGACTTCATATTTAGGTCTTGCCCCTGGCTCTGCAATACAATCCTAGAAGGCCCATGGACACCGAAAATCAACCAAAAACCATTTGGGCGCACTTTGTTCCATCCACAATACGTGGTTGTCATTGTTATCATTACCTCTGGTCTCAGCTAGTTTAATGGCCTCCTTGCTGTCTTCAAGGCTTCCTCCTGTGATCATGAACTGTAACAAAGCAACAGATTTTACTTTCAAATGGCTTTTCAGTCAGTAGGATTCATCCTCTGGGGACCTTGAATGTCTGTACTAAATTTCATGGCCACGGACACGTGGCTTACCTTTTCGACTCCGATTTTGAGAGCTCTGTCGATGATCTGACTGAAGTCATCTGTCAGAAAAACACAGCTGGTCTCAGATGAACTTTGTCTCAACAGCCGACAAGTCAAAAGTAAATAAGTTGCTCACCGTCGTGTTTCTGCTTCCCCCTGTAGAGTCCTCTAAACATGGGATCTGTCAGGTTCACACCGATATCTGGAGAGGGAGAGGTTGGAATTTATCGACACTGAAATATGTCACCAAACATTTTCTTGTGATTCATTGTTGATGTGTATTCAATTTCAGCAAATTCTCACATTTGAGAAGCTGATATCAGCAAATAAAATTACTTAAAAGTTTAACTGAGGTTTATCAAAATTGTTGCCAATTAATTTCCTGTCGATTGATTGACTAATTGATTCATGGGCTACTCCTTTCAGCACTACACATTTTAAATATTAGCTGCTCTGCTTTTTGAGCCAGTTTGTGCCAGTAAACATTTAAAATAACAGGGGTGTGTTGCTGTGTGGGTTATTTTGCACCATTTCATCTCGAATGCTTGTAAATATGTGAAACTGAAAGCATGTATTAACCAAAATCTTCACCTAGTCCTATAACCCTTCATAGGCTACAGCCATGGTTAAGGCTTCAAACTCCCCGTGGGACAGGGTTAAGGGTTAGATCAAATAATTTACCACCACCACCACCTTCATGACTCAATCTGGATTCTTCACTTTAATGCCAACAGCTACTGCTAAGAGTAGTAGTAGCTGTAGTGCAGTATAAGCTGTCATCAGGAGTGATTAACTGCTATAAACCAAAACCAAACCATCTGACATTTCCCTGCACAGCTGCAGAGCTCTGTGACTGCTGTGTTGTCATTTTCAGCAGGGCTAACTCATAGCTGCATGCTAACTAAACATGCAGGCTCGTCTGTTTACAACATGCAGTGACACTCAATAACGTTATAACGTTACCCTCTCTTTATGTTTTATTAAGCTAGCCATTAAACACAAGTGTCTTACCAACGAATTTGTGCTGAGCCATGGTTGTAAGAGCAATACTTCTAAAAAGAACCACACATGCAGCTCTCACCAATCCCATACTGCTACAATACCGTAATTACTATAACGAGAGAAGCCACATTACTGAAATAGCTAGTTTTTTTGGCCCATTTTCCTGTCTTAACTAAATATTTTAGACAAGAGACAATGTGGAATCAATTTACTTTTATTTTATATTCATTTATACTAACATCTGCGATTAAATCCTGACAAAAAAAGCGACAAAAATACATGAAATATTTTTGCGCATTTTGTAGAGATTTACGGTTGTAACGTCCAATCACCACAAAGTCCCAGAATCCTCCGCGCTGCTTGGTGAGAAGGTGACAGGGGACGGTGAAAATGGCTTCTGCCTATCTTACTCACCAGCAGAAAGTGTTACGGCTTTACAAGAAGTCACTGAGACACCTCGAATCATGGTGTATCTTTAGGTAAGAGGGGCTGTCTTCGTTTAAGCTCTATGGTGAATAGTCAAAAATACAGAATGTATTGTTTGCTGTGCTGACAAGCTAACAGCTAAGCTAACTGCTAGCTAGGTCACTCATTCCTCAAGTCAGTCAGTTCCACAGCAAAATGCTTATCCTTGTCAGCTCATCCACTCTTCATTCAAACAAGAATATGTCCATGACACTGTCCTGTTCATTTTAGACATTATATTGGTCAGATAAGTTGTTTATTAAATAATTACACGTTTTTTTTGTTTACACCGGGCGCCAGCTAGCGTCGAAATCAGTGAACAGTCAAGTTAGAGCAATAACATTACCTTAACTTGACTCTCAGTCTCACGACATTCCAACTAATAATGTGAATGCATATATATACACATAATATTATTTAGTTTAATGGTTAGATGTTTGCTTGTTTACAGGTGTCAGCTGTCATTTCCTCACCACTCCAAACACTGTGTAAACGTTTGCTCCAAATCATCATGAGGTTGAGGTCTTGCACGATTTATTGACACTTAATTAACATGATAATAATGAATTCAGATGCAATCAATCAAGTAACCGTTTATGGCACACATCAGGGGAAACTATCAACTCTGTCCCATAAGATGAACTGAATAATCTAAAGTTTTCTGTTGGTTGCTGGTCAGGCAAAGTAAAGAATTTAAAGACATCTTGTGCTCTGGAAATGTATGTTCTATATATAGGGATTTGATATGAATATTATTTCACATTTTATAAAGTAATTAAGGCTTCTTATACAGTTAGTAGTTGAGATGTGACCCTGTTTGGATCAAACAATATTGTTATTGTGTAAAAAAAAAAAAAGCTCCTAGTCTCCCTTGGTACTGTCAGTAGTATGATTTAAGAAATGTAACTGTTGTGTTTTCCCGTTTATAGAGACAAATACCGGTTCTACGCCTGCATGCTGCGGGCTCGCTTTGATGACAACAAGAATGAGAAGGACAAGGTGAAGGCCACCATGATGCTGAAGGCGGGAGAGGAGGAGTTCTGGTCCAACCAGCATCCTCAGCCCTACATCTTCCCCGACTCTCCTGGAGGGACCTCCTACGAGAGATATGATTGCTACAAGGTGAGGCAGGGCTTCATGTGCTTTATCTGGACCGCTACCATGAAATCATTTAGTTTTCTCTACTTATTTTCTCTCTTACATTACTATCAAAAAGTTGATATAGCGCTGGAGTTTTTGTACACAGAAGGATTTAAAAACAAAATTTAAATTTATTGGTTTGAGACTTTTTATGTAACAGAAAACAGTTTCCTCCTTTTTTAGTCACAGCGGTTTCTCAGTGTTAAAGTAAGTACAGTCCTAATGTTACATGATGTAAGTCCTGAGCTCTGCTTTGTTTCTGCAGGTCCCAGAGTGGCTGCTGGACCACTGGCACCCGTCAGAGAAGGCCATGTACCCTGACTACTTCGCCAAGAGAGAGCAGTGGAAGAAACTGAGAATGCAGAGCTGGGACAAAGAGGTGGGCTGTGGTCTGTCTGCAGGACATGTTTTAGATACCACCAGGGCACATGCCCCCTCTTCTTTGTGCTATATTGTGATATTACACTGTGTTAATTGATGGTGTAACAACTCACCTTTGTAAAGGTGAATGCATGTTACTGTTACAGTTACCACAGGGCTACATGAGACCGTTGTTCAAACTTTTTTGACTTATGACGCCTTAAAACAAATCAGTGTCTGTTAACCACCCCTTGTGACAGATTTTACCTTATAACCTTTTCAAATTGACCAACTGTTTTGGTAATCATTTTGCAATCCGCTATGTTTATCCTTGTGACCCTGCAGAGGGGTCCTGACCCCCAGGTTGGGAACAGGTGTTGATAGATTAACTGAGAAAATAACAATCAGATTAAATGATAATGTAAATAATTAGTTGCAGCCATAAGGATTATTTTCTGAATATTCTTCTATAAGTTCTGGTTACAATTCAGTATTTACAATGTATTATGTACTAAATATGATATACAGTACGATCAGTGTTAAAAAAGATAGTTCACCCTGAAATTATTGAACATATATTTGAAATGAAAATTAAGAATTTTGAATAATATGTCAAAGTACATTAACAATTATACACAATATTCTCTTTGTGCTTGTATATAGAGCTGAAACAAACAGTCGGTCAATCTGCAACTGTTATGATTAACACTTTTTTAGTCACTTTTTAAGCAACAATCCCAGATATTTGTTGATTCCGGCTCTTCAAATGCTTCGATTTTCTGCTTCTCTCTGTTTTTATATGACTGTTAAGTGAATCTTTGGATTTTGGACTGTTGATTGGACAAAATGACTTAAAGTTAACTTAAAGTGGTCGCCTGAGGCTCTGAGAAATTGTGATTGAACCTTTTCACTACTCTGACATTTCATAGACAAAAACAAAACCAATGAATTGATAATGAAAATAACGGTTAGTTGCTGCCTTGTTGTAAACTTTTGTCCCCTCCTGTCTGGTTCCAGGTCGCCCAGCTGCAGGCTGAGACTCAAGCAAGCGGCCCCAGGACCGAAGCCCTCCCTCCTGCCCGCAAGGAGGGCGACCTCCCCCCTCTGTGGTGGCAGTTTGTCACCCGCCCCAGGGAGCAGCCCACATAAACACCCTCCACAGACTGGCTGAGCTCTTATTGAATTACCATCTGTCTGTAAAGAATGTTTTATTAGAGTCAGAGGAGGTTCACCTGTGCAGGTTGCATGGCTGAGAAAACAACCTTCTTGAATTCACACTGATTCTTCAGGTGACTTTGAGAAGTCCTGTACATGTGTCACTTAATAATGTAACTGTTCCAATAAATAAATGTATAATGAAAAGTGTGTGTGTTGCGTACAGTGAGACACATTGCATGCCGTGATGTTTAACTGCAACCGAGAACTCAAAAGAAAATCCTCTATATCTGGACATCTGCAATGGGGAAAAATGTTTCTGATGAGGTAAAAGAAGTTGATGATTTAATTTGGTCAGAACATTTGTCGTGCCTCCAGATGTCACCTACGTTTAAATGCATGGCAGATAAGTGTGTGTGTTGTGAGACACTTGCACTTGATAACACACAGGGATGTACAGTATGTCCAGTTACTATGGCTACATGCATAAAGCATCATGTAGCCTTACGTTAAAATCCCCAGCAGCAAAAGGCTAGCATTGGCTGACCTCCAGTTTCCTTTTACTCAAGGACAGTTTGATTTGTAATCACGTAAAATCTTAAAATTCTAAGACACAATTCAAAACCAATGTGTTAGTGCCTCTCAGCTCCAAACCCATTGGTTCCTAGTGAAGACGTAAATCTTTTTTTTAAAAAAGGCTTAAAAATATATTGTTTTATTTTTAATAAAAGGCTTAGGCATTTCTAAAACAGCTGGCCACTGTAGTTTTTAGCAGATGTTATTCAAACAGCAAGAAATAGTGCATTTGTTGGGGACTATTTTCAGCAGTGGATTAATACATATTTAGTGCTCTAGTGAGTATTTGTGGCAGCTCCCTGTAGGAAGCTAGCAGTCCTTAGAAGCTGCTGGCAGGGCTTAATGGAAAACACTCCATCACTATGGCGACAAGTGTGGCCTGAAGTTGCGTGGTCGTATCATCATGGTGACCGCCTTCAGAGAGTAGAAGTCTGAATCCTTCCACGAGAACCAGACGATGCCGTCCGGCCCAAGCAAGTTCTGAGCTTTCAGAGAGTAGCGCCCCCCCTGGTGGAAAAACATTTCCACAAGTTAGTTAGTTGATATTAGTCCTACTTTGTTCTGTGCTCTTGTGCACGATATCCTACTCTATCTTGTGGTGTGTTCTTGTAGAAAGTCTTACCGTGTAGTAGACGCCGTTGAGGTTGGCGTAGAAACACTGGTGGAACCACCAACCGGCGTGGCTGATCTCGGCACAGACGTTGCCAGTATCTGGCGTGCTGAAGCCCTGCTGGTTGTGGTACCAACCGAACGAATCCTCCACCGTTCCACTGAAACCAGACACGTGGAGGCGGTACTGGTTCTCCTCGTCCTCTATCCTGCAGGAGGAGAAACCGTAATGTCTACTACAAACTGTAATGTATTAATATGATAATGTTTACGACGTTAGGTGATTCTTCACTGCCTGCACCCATTAATTATTGTTGCTACGCTTGTCAAGCTTTCTAATCTTGTACGTTGCACAAGCAATTTACAATGATAAGCAGCAGATTTACCGGTCAAAATGCATAGTAATCTTTGAAACAATGGGTCCTTGTTATATAACCACTTTCCAAACGCTGTATACCAAGTTTCACTCTTACTAGCCCCATTGCACACCGCTTCGCTATGTGGAGAAATCCAAAGCTTGACAGACCTCTTCCTGTCTTGCATGTGTCTCTAACAGTTGTCTCTGTACTTTTACTATCTATATCATCTATTCTTCTTCCACATTCTCTCTGTCTACCTGAAGGTGTGGTACAGGGCGTGTCTGTGGGCGTGGCTCCAGTCCTGCAGGTCGATGCGGAGGCTGTAGTGACCATGGTTGGACAGCAGGTGGAGCTGTTGGTTGCCCAACCAGTGTTCTCCTCTCGGCTCGCCAAAGCCGTCGCGGTACTCCGACCAGCCGCGGTTAAAACTCAGTGAGCCATCGCGCCGCCGCTGAAACACCGTCCAGCCCCCGCCTGGGGGGCACGCACATGCACACACAAAGACGTCACGTTTAAATATTGGTATGCTTTTCCTACTGAACCTGTCAAAATGTCTTCCATAAAAAAGGCTTATTATGTAAAGTAGTTTAATATAAATGTAATTAATAGACATAATGGTTTTCATACTCTGAAATATCTGGCTCTTTACCTGCTAAATGCTCCACTATGTTCAGCAGCTAGTTGCTAACTGTGTCTGTCTGCTGTTTGGTGCTGAGCAGGTAGTGGACAGTGGGTTTTTAGAGCTTTTTTTCTGAAAACAGCTGCCTGCTGTGGTCAAAAGCAACACTGGTGAGAGCAGTGAGCCTCAACCAAAACAGTAAAATTGGCCGTAAAATAAAAACAATGTGCTGAAAGATGCTAAAACGCTCCGTAGAGCTGAAGGGGAACTGTAGAGTCGGGTGATAACTCACTACCAGCGATGTTCATTATTTCAGCTTTGTGCTTATGTTGCATATTCCTCAATTAATTTGTGTTTAATCAAATTACCACACAGGAAACCTGAAGCCTGGTAGATTTCCAGCACAGAAAGCCTTCACACATTGCAGTGTGGGAATGAGGGTTAACGGGAGCCCAGTAGCTCCTTTTTGTCCTGGCCCCCTAGTGGGTTAATCTGGACATGAATATTCCTCTTATCGTCTAGCACGTATATTTATACAAACACAGTATAACGGATATATACACTTACAGATAAACTGTACATGGGTATACATGTGTCCTTGCTGTTTGAACCACTGTGTGCACCCCACCACATATTATATATGCTGCATATGTGTGGATATATAACGTGTGTATACAGCATGGAGTACAGAGTGTGTGTCTCACCCTCGGTCTCCATGTCGCAGTAGACGGGCACGGTGGAGCCTGGCGACAGGATGATGGCGTAAATACCAGAACGCCGAACACCATTGTGATACAGAGACGCACAGTCTGATGGACACGAAGACAGGTACTGTCCATCTGAGGGAGAGAGACAGAGTGAGACAGGGCTTCACATCAGCATCATGAAACACTCAAACTGTCAACTAAACCTAATAAAACTGGTGAAATCCTGAGTTGCTGTTGTTGTTGTGTTGTTGAGTCTGTGCTGCTGTTGTTTCTTTAAACTGCAAAATGTTCCTGCAAGTAAACACACCGTTCATAATCTCTATAATAAACTGCATCATTGCCCATAATCAATTCACTGTACATCAACAATTTACATTCCAATCAATAGTATATTTAGCTCCTCCCATGCTCTATAATTGACTTACATTCCATGAGTGTTTATAAACCGGCTGCTGCTGCCAAAATGTTCACTTCTGTGTGTAAGAATATATAGGGCCTTTTTGCCAGACACTATGCGGGTCAGCTGCAATGCATGATGGTACTTGGAGCTTGGTAAGCAAGTAAGTGAAGTGTATCTATGATGCATGTGTCGATAAAATGCATAAAACTATTAAAGCTGTTCTTTATGAAAATAAAGGGCTGGAACCCCTAAACCTCTGCTCATCTGTTCTAACAGAAACACAAACACAGACATACAAACAAACAGCAGTGGACAGTTTGTGACATGCAAAGCCAAGGTAATAAATATGAGCGGTAGTAGCTTAACTGTTAATAAAACGTGCTGCAACATGAGTTTTTTCTTTTGCTAAACCTAAACTTACTTGTAAAGTAAACTAAATGTAATTGTCGTATTCCCTGCAGGAAGAACAGCTGCTGTGCATAGTTTTGATTGTGTTAAAGTGTCCCATGTGGCAGTAAGGTTGCATGAACATCATGCAACATGCAACTCACCACTGTGTTTGTTGCATGTGTACCTGGGGGCAGTGTGTCTCGCATGCTGAGCGGTGGTGTAGTTCTGATGACGCTGATCGTGCAGCCCGTGTTGTGGCTCATGCGCTGCACGGTGGCCGACAGGTTGCGGAGCTGCGCCTGCAGCTCGTACAGCAGCGCAGCATGCACGTGGAGCAGTGTGTCGACCTCGGCGTGACGCAACTCCAGGGAACGCAACCGCTGGTCAAAGGTCGAGTTTAAGCTACCACTTTCTTCACCCTGAGAGATAGAAAGAGAAAAGAAAGGAGATCTGTAGAAGGTGTTGGTCAGGTTTGACATTGTTCTCCTGTAAAACAATGCTGCCCTACAGAGGCAAACAGCTGTAAAGAAATAGTAAAGTGAGAATATCTTAAGGGAATGCACTATCTATAAACAAAGTGTGTTTTTTTAAATCATTCAAAACTATTCTATTATTTAATATATTTAAATATGTAATTTAAAGGTAGCTCAACCACAGCAAATCATGTGAATTCCAATAGATCGAGAAGCTAAGACGGCTATTGCTGCTCACTAGTTACCTTTAAGTAAGACTACTTTAGCTTCGTTATGGCAGGACTTAGCTTTTGCTTCATTTATGTGGATTAATAAACTGAATTACCAAGATGGGCATCAAAATCATCAAACTGATTATTTTTTTAATTGCAGGAAACAAAAGTAGGTGAATTTAGCCCATTGTGTAGCGGACATGCTCACATCTGAAGTGAAAACATGGTCTACTGTTCTACTGAGACTTTCTGATAGACTTCCGGCAGCAAACAATGGCACCATGTCACAAAGTCAGATTTCAGTCTTAACTCGATTTTGAACAGGGGCGACCTGGAGACACTGCAGCCCAGAAAAATGCACTCTGGGTCAGGCAGACTCAGAAGGGTGCAGAGCCCCGGCCAAAAGGCCTGCAGCTAATCCTGTTAGGATTCAGGGTTAAGGAGGACTTAGTGGTGTCAAAACAGAGAGATAAAGACAGGCAGAGAGATAAAGACTGGCAGAGATAAACAGAGAGAGAGAAAGGACCTATTTACCCTATTTTAATACTGCATGAATTCAAGACTACAGATGGATGTACAGTAAATTAAAAGAATGCTGCCCATTTGTACAAAAAGGAGGCAAAATCAATTAACTGTATTAAACAAATGATTAATCCAAGGTAAAAAGTAATTTAAAGGGTTTACATTATTAAATAGATGTTACAAAATAAGTATATTACAAATTAGCAATTTGAACACAAACATTTTGATCTTGAGAGAGTAATTTATCATTTCCTCTGACAATTACTTGCCATATACATGAAATGAGCAACAGCTTGGTCTTTTTGGAGTGTATGTCACTCTTGTTCCATAAAACTACAGATTTCTCAACCAGTTTTTAAAGATGTAAATGGGCATGTTAACTTTCTGGAAAACAAGGACTCTTTAACGGTGACCTCATCCTGCACTAGTAGTCATGAACATGAAATCTAACCAACAAAGCAGCTTTTAACTGCATTTTAAAGGAATTCCACCCTTCTGCCCCTCCTATCAAATCAAACTTTTCTCGCCATTGGAATATAGTTTCTCCGACCTCAAAATTGTCTGAACACACAGCAAGTGGAACTCGCAAAATGTCAAACTATTCCTGTAAGAAACTTAAGCTGCCATTTCATCGTACAAAAAAAGACAAATATATAGTAAACCAGTGAACAGCAGTGTACCTGCATCTCCAGGGCCTTGACTCGATGCCGGTGGTTCCTCAGCTCCTCCTGCAGCTCTGACATCGTCTCCCTCAGCTCCTCCAGCTGCTCCTTTCTGTTCTGGTTCTCGTGGAGCCAATGTGAGACATCGTCTGTACAGCGGAACATATCCGGGCAGCGTTTCTGCGACGTTCCCAGCGGCACCGGAGGCAGTGTTGCCATCAGCCAGCACTGGCCGTTAGACGTCAGTTGGCTGCTGTACTCACCGCACTGTGCTGCTGAACTACCAATAGTCTGGTTGAAGGTTTGGTTGGTGCTGTCGCCAACACCAGTGTTGCTGCTGCGTATCATCGGCGGGGCGTCTGGGGTTAGGTCGGAGTGTGTTTCCAGGAGGGAGGAAGGAGGATGCCAGTCAGCGTCCTCATAGTTGTCCTTGTTGATGTCCCGTACGTCCCAGTTTGTTTCACTGTTCGTGTCTGGTACACCCCTGCCTGTTTGGATATCCATGTCCAGTACATCCCCGTTTGTTTCTGTAAGGGTGTTGGGGTGTACATCCTCATCATGTCCAACGTCTGTGTGTTCATCAGAGACCGTAAAGTCACCAGTGACAGGCTGGTAACACCAGCCGATCAATAAGACAAAAATCAGTAAAACGGATCGCCACTTCATCCTGAACGTTCAGTAACTCGCCCTTCCTGGTTGTTGTTGACTTTTATTCATAGCAACTTCGTGTGAAGTCACCGGTAGAATCCGTTTCAATTACAGGATCGGGGTCAGATGTCATAGCTGCAAGATGAGGTCCAGCCTTCACCCAAAGTTAGGCTTGAGCTGTAGGTTTAGATTCAGGATGGGGAAGAACTAGCCAAAACAAAATGAAACAAGCAGATGAAGTTCATGAAAGTTTTGTCCATGAATTGTAACTTAAACACAAACGTGCTGGACACCTTCAAACTCTCTAACATCCCAGCCAGGTGTCTGTGAAGGTGCTCAACCTAGTCCAATGGCACCTAGTCTTTTTCTTAACATTCTTCACTGGGACAAGTTTGCTATACATTTGGGGTAAATTAAGATCCCTTTTAAATGACAACAACAACAAAAAAAACATGGCTGACTGAGTTCAGTATAAGGACATTTTACTGGAAATGTTTGAGATGAGCGTACAGCAGAAAAAAAACCCTTTTTAAAAAAAAAAATTGTGTCTATAAACTATAAAAAATACAGTTGCAAGAAAATAAATGTTCATGGAAACCCAGGTCCATGACAACACTCCCTGTTGCTGGATTCAAAGATGCTCTGACATCTGAGATTTGAGAGCCAGGTGATGAACAGAAACCTTTAAGAGAGGACCATATTCAGATACTGGGTATCCTAATTCCTAAGATTCACTGTAGCTGCCATTGGACATGAAAAAACACAGTCATTGAACGAGATTCTGCAAAGTCTTGTGTTTTGCAGAATCGACGTTCTTCTCTACCAATAATGTTGTCCTTTTCACAGTGTTTACGTCTTTTGAGTTGGACTTTTCCTTGTCCTTAAATGCACCTTTAAAGAAAGTTTTCAGAACAGGCCCCGCTTTCAGCTGTATCACCACACAATGGCAATGCAACTTCGACAGTAAAACTAAAAGTGAATAGGTGTCTTCAGCGAGTATTTGTCTTTGCAAGCTGATTTTGTAAATTAACTGTAATCAATGGAAACCAATCAAGCTAAAAAAAGATGATAAGCTTTAGAAAATACCCAGCAGGAATGAAAAGCATTGGCAGTGAAAGTAGCTTAAACTTTAAAAAGGACTGACATGACCCTTTAGTTAACATGAATTTTATTTTTAAGTTGAAACAGACAAAGTATATATTCGAACCACATTCCTACCTGTCGCGCTGTATGTCCCAGCATCCCTGCGCTGAATTCATCTAAATGGAAAAGCTTCAAGACAGCCAGGAGACTTTCTGTGTGTGTGTGTGTGTGTGTGTGTGTGTGTGTGTGTGTGTGTGTTCAGCATTGGGTATGACATCTTATACTGATAATCCTCTAATGGAATTGGCAGCCATTGACCTGGAAGGTAATAGATTACATATAATGGGATTAGAGTAATGTGACTATAAGGTTCATAAGCAGCCTCTCACCAAATTTGAAAATTCTATCTATCTATCTATCTACAGTTACAGTAACAGTAACATGCACTACTTCTAAAATCAGGAGGACATGTGTGCCACTATTTTATAGTTATTTTTTTTTATTATACATTTACAGTATCAGAGATAAATTCCTAACGTATAGATTGGGAACTATAACTTAAAGTTATACAATTCTCAAAAGTTTGAGTGTGAACAATATTACGTAGGAGGAAATTCTCTCTGTTGAACTGGATACACTTCAAATTTAACAAGACTAAGAGTGCAGCCATGCTAGCGGCTCTGTGAGGCGGTACGGCAATACTGAGGTAAATGCTAACATCAGCATGCTAACATTTATTTTAATTGTAAGGGACCATGTACAATATCTACATTGTTTACCATGTTCACCATCTTAGTTTGGTATGTTAGCATGCTAACATTTGCTAATTAGCACTAAACACAAAGGACAGCTGAGGCTGATGGGAATGTCATTAGTTGCAAATATTTAGTTATAAACCAAAGTACTGGACATATTGAAATGATGGCACCAGATGAAAATTCAGAAACATCACCAAAGTTTTTACAGTTCATCCTGAGGTGGACATGAATGTTTATTGAGGTTACATCTGTGGGACACTGGATGGTACCCCAGAAAGCACATGCTTGTAGTCACAACAGGGACCATGCTGCAGTGGGGAGTTGGATTTTGGCAGTGTCACATTATTGCTACCAAAATGCACCCCCCTCCCTATCTATTGTTTGCAAAGTCCGAAACACTTTAGATGTATTGTACCAAATTTCATGGTAATCCATCTCATAGTTGTGTAGACATTTCATTAAAAGCATAAATGTGAACCTCATGGTGGTGCCAGAAGAAATGTGAGGGGAACTCCACAGTCTTTAGAATACAACATCTAGGAACCATGAATGTCTGTAGCAAATTTGGTGCCAACCTGTCAGGTAGATGTTGAGATATTTCAGTCTGGACCAACCAACTGACTGAGAGACTGACCTTATCATCCATAGTGCCATGACATGCTAACATTAGCATGGCTAAAAACTGCAGATAGTCTAATAGAACACAGTTCTTATCAGACTCATTTATGTCTTGCCTGTTTTGTGTCACTGATGCCCTTTCTGCTCTGTGTAAATCACTCTGGATAACAGTGTGAGTAAAAAGCCTATATTAGTGAAAACTTGTGAAGTACCATAACAATTCCACAAGAGAGCAGCAAAGGCTTACAACTCTACAGACAACACTACACACGGGGAAATAAAAAAAACCACATAATTTTAGTTCTAAGTCTGTGATATGTGTTTTGATAGATGTGTCACATAACATAATAAAATCAAACTGTGAAAACTGAAATGATAAAATCCTTCCAGTCTTACCCTGAGACAAACTCACTCTTTGTGGATTTAATTAATCTAATGGTTTCAGTTAAGACAGCAAGATATCACAGCATATTCTTGTAATAATATACTGTATATGGACACAACGGAAATTATGTTTATTATTATGTTCTTTATTGTTTTA